>JAUZNC010010006.1:0-17501 GCA_034780395.1 Vannuccia rotundouncinata | reverse complement strand
ATTTAAAGCGGGTCCTCAAACATTTATATAATATTAAAACAAACAATATTAAAATGATGTGATTTCTAATCAAAATATTATTAAGTTTCACATTTGTGTGTTTTCCTCGTTGTGAATCCTTCGAAATAATATTTAGAAATAAGCAATCTCATATTTTCAGGTAATCGCAGCCGAAGGGGAGCACAAAGCGTCACATGCACTCCGAAAGGCCAGCGATGTTCTCAACGAATCGCCAACAGCTCTTCAACTTAGATTTTTACAAACGCTAACAAACATCTCCGCAGAAAAGAACTCGACAATAATCTTTCCCCTTCCCATAGAACTCGTTTCCCAATTTATTGAAGGCTGTTAATTTTGCCTCAGTTCAAACTAAATGTGTGATTAACAGACACACAAAGAAACACTGTCTATAATTATTCAATGTAGGTCCTAGAAATACAAGCGTTATTTCTCATTGTAAACATTTTAAACGATCAACTAAAAAGAATCAGAGCGTCTACCAACTGCATGTTGAAATATGAACTTCACAGTGGCTATATTTGAAGAAATATTAAATATGGGATTGTGCTATATAAGATGTAGAAAAACTGTGAATATTATTGTAATATTTACTTTTAATCCTGTTTATTGCGTAAAAAGATTTCAATTACTTTCATCAAAAAACAAACATTGTATATAAATATATATCGACTCATTGAACCAGTTGGTTTGTTTATTTGTATTTTATATGATTGATATTATACAAATATATATAAGTATTGTGAAATTAGATTCTATAGTTAAAGAAATACAGACACATATTATGTTAATTCTTTTTATTAATCTTTTTAATAGTATAAAAACTGTACTATAATTCCAATTCCGTATTAATAAATATGATATTTCAAAAATCCACAGATTCCAATTTTAATTAAAAGTTCATTAATAGAAGAAATTAGAAACATTAGAAAAATCGCAATTTACATTTAGTAAGGAAAAATAATATAGAAAGGCAACAATGAAAATTTAATAATTTTTTTAATAATTGGTGGATATTTAGATTCTTAATTAAACTAATAAAAAGGATGTTGCTTTTATTTAAATCAATAACATATTTAATTATTCATTTCTTAATAAAATAGTAACACATTTTTATAATGGACTATTGGAAATGGTTTTAATGAAATATATTTGTATATATTTTATTATATTATTCATATATATTTAACTTGATCAGTTGTTTAATTTCGCAAAACTTTGGCAAATAAAATTACAAATTTTTCGTATTTGTTTAAATTGTACAAATAGTAATTGTAGAAGTTGTACAAATTGTAAAAGTTGTAATGAAGAAAGTATTACAAGAATAGTTAAAGAAATGTTTATGTTTATGAGATTAAAAACTATAAATAATATTACTATTTTGTAACTTTTCTGCTCCATCTCTTTTGATAAATAAGTTTTGTCAGCATCCATGGTACGCGATGCTAAAAGTGTTTTAGTTGACGCTATACTGCGTTACAAGAGAAGGGGGGTTCAGATTGTAAACGTGACGCATTAAAAAGGTGTAAAGTATTATTTAGTTTAAATCGAAACAGAAAAGAAGGCCATTGAAAGAAGTACACCAGTCATCAAGATTGTCGATATAACTTTTATTATGAATTAATTGAGGCGAATCATCAATCTTTTTGAAAAGGGGTTTAATTTCTTGTTTATTTCCGAAAAATAAAAAGTACTTAGAATTCAGAATACTGTATTTTTAGCTAGTGTAATAATCGTCCACCAAATTGATTATTAATAATTGACTGAATTTTCCGATTTTCAGTCTCCTTGAGAAGCGACTAATTTTTATCCATAAGCGCGTGCTGTATTTTGAACTTCGCAAGGAATTCTGCGTTATGTATTTTAATACCATTATATTGTACATTTATAAATATAAAAAAGAATTTCCGTAAATTAATGATATTTTAAAAATAGGCGTGTTCAGAGGGTTGTGTTAATTCAGGTCACTTTAGGGAATTTTTCAGTTTGCGTCACCGTGCTTTACGATGGTTTAATATAAAATTTTAATTCATTAATCATATGCAGATAAAAAGTTTTTATTATAGTTAAAAATATTTTTTTCGATTAAGTAGGTGAATATTGTGCAGTAAAAAATTATCGTTTGTACTATAATTGATAATTTAAAACAAAAATATCTACACATGCCGTGCCTGAATTAATACTAATTTTATTGTAATACAAATAACAAAAAAATATTTCAAATTAAGATAAATGAAATTAATATATTATTTTTTATAAATGACTTCTACTATCTTTTTAACTTATTTATTTTTATGTCTATAATATGTTAATGCTTTAAAAAGTCAAAACAACAAAAAATGAATGATATTAATGAAATAAAGACAAATATTAAATTTAGTTTTTGTGATATAATTTTAAAACCGTTATAACGCATGGCATAAATGTTTGACTAATTCATAATATATAAAAATATATTTTTCCTTTATTATATTTCTTTTACTAGATCATTTAAATCGTTGCTTTAATTGCACTAGGAAACATAGTAAGCCGCACATTTTTCAACTCCAATATTTTGTATCTTTGTAAACACAAATTGTCAGTTTAACAAATATAATAAATTATAGCTTTATATTATGAAAATTCTAATATAAAAAGACTTATTAGAAATATTATAATCTTATAAGTTATACTATTATTAAGTTCATAATTGAATCATATAAAAATTGCTTTGTATTTACTTAGAAAATTTTGAATTAGAAATCAATCTATCTATAAAATTCAATCTACTGGATAAATACAAACTAAAGATAGCCACAAGTTTTCCAGTTTTAATTGTGTCTAAAATAAAGTTGTCAACTGTATTTATAATTAAAAAATAATAAATGAAAAAATTTGATTACTGTTTTAGCTAATGTACAATACTTTTATTATACATGATAACAACATATTACACTCCAACAAGCCAGTCTATATTCCATATTGCCATGCATTTTCCTAAGACAATTGCATGGGTAAGATTTTAAGCAATTATTATTTTTTTTAATATATATGAAATTAGGTTCTGCATATTATACAGAATCTTAGTAATTATCACCAAGTATGTCTTCTTTAAATAGCCCTTGAAGAATATATGCAGCAAATAATCATACATTTTATATACAATTTTTATAATATATGCATATTAAAAGATATTATTATAATAAGTATTATAACCAATAAATATTATAAAGGCATTAAAATAAGGTAAAAGATAATAGAAAAGAAATTCATATCAAAAATGAAATTATTTAATTATTATCAGTCAACCCTATACAAATTAAAATATTTCAATATCCTTTATTATATGATACTAATCAAAAATGGTATATTTTTTATATTGTGATTTAAAAAGATTTAGACATTATGAAAATTCATGAAACCAAATTATTATATTTAAAATATATATAATTCATTTATGAATTAACCTCCCAATTAGATAATTTTTAATATATTTAATCCATCAGATAAAATATGTACCTGTACAGACTTAATTAAAACTTAATCATTCTGTCTGACATTTTTTAAAGACATAAATTTGTCCAAACACATTTAATGGGTTAATCCATTTTCCATTATTCCATTAATTTCTTATAATGAAATCCAATAATCTTAAAAAATCTTATTAACTGTTTAAATGAATTATAATGGGTTATAAAAAGTATGACCAATTATATTCCTCATAAAAATGCAATTCATATGATAAGTTTCCATTTCACAAGTATGATTAATTGCATATATAGTCATATAGGTTATGTTTAGCACATTTAATAGATTTATCCAAAATTAAGATTAAACAGTGATTTTAATTATATATAAAGTTGACTCTGACTAATATGGACACCCATACATATAAAATTCATCTGGTTTATGCATTCTCCTGTTTATACAAAATGACAAAAAACATTAAATATACTGCTCTATAGTGCATGTACTGTGTATAATAGATACATAATACTATGCCCTCATTACTTGTTAACATAGGAAGAAAACTGTTCAAATCATGATTTGATTAATATCTAATATGTCAAAAAATATTATTTCTTAGTGCAATAATGCATCATTATAATAATTTAAGAATTAAAATGTATTGTCCAGATTACACATAGCTAAATACATAATCATAGTGCATAAGGGTCCTAGAAATGCATCTGATGTACAGTTTATACATTTCCGGTTTATAGTTTCTACTTAACATAGAAAAGATACAAGGAAATTTTTGGTTCTTTATTTAGTGTCCAGTTTATGCAATCATATGCTTTATGTTGGGTTTAGCCAGAAAGGATGGTAATTATTAAAAGATTTACACCAACAACTATTTTTTATATAATTTTTTGTAAATCCTTAAATTATATGTATAATTTAAAAAACAAATACTTTTTTGATTTCTATTGACTAATTTTATATAAAATATAAAAAAATATCCAAATACCAAATTGTAAAATACTTTATAAATATTCTAAACTTGAAAATATTGTAATAATTGCAAAAATGCTTAATTCTTGTGATTTAACTTAAAATGCTTTATCAAAAATTTTCCTGATATGCTAATGTTTATTTCAATTCAAAAAAGTTTATTTTTTAAGTTTGGAAAATTAATTTTATATAAGACATACAAAAATGTATTAAATATTTAAAAATTGATGAAAATTTATTCATTATTTTGAAAGATACCTACTTATATTTTTATCATAATTTATAAATGAGTCATTAAATGATTTAATTTAAAATTAACTTTTTGTTTCATATTTGGAAAATATAAAACAAAGTAAAACAAATTATATTTTCTCAATATTTATTTATTCTCAACTATTTATATTTTCTTTAATTTATGTTTATATTATATTACAACAACTCAATATAAATTGTTTCTCAAACAATTTTTATTTTGGAAGGACTAAAATTTATTATTGTTATTATTTTGATGAAATTTTTATATATACTGAAACTATAATGTATGTTTTTAATTGAGATATTTATTAAACACACATAATCAAAAAAAAGTTTAAATATTTTTTTGTTTTTAAATAAAAAGGAAAATATTTTAAAGATATTTTTATCATTAAAATAACATTTGTATTTGGGTAAAAATTTATTTGTGTATTTTAACTAAATTATATAAAAGTATCTTTAAAATGAAAGTGATATACAATTTTTTTTATTATGATGAAGTAATTCAATTTATATAAATTTCAATACAATATTAGATAATATTAGAAAAAATGATTGCTATAAATAGATAAAGCCATAAATGGTTTTAACAAAATAATTATTAATTAATTTGTAAACATACCAAATAAAAGTGAAATAATAACTTGAGGATTATATTGAAAAAATGTTTATAATATTGTATTTGGCTTAATGTTTTCATAGCATGTAGAATAATGACAAAGTAGAATTTGAGCTTTCTAACAACCAAATATGTTGCTTTTGAGATCAGTACTTACAAGCAAGACATTTTTATATAAATCATACAAATTGTGTTTTACAATTTCTTTCAAAAAATTATGCAGTTTTTAAAATATATCTTTTAAATGTACAAATTAAATATTATTAATCACAAGTACATTGTGAATATATCAAATATATTTAATAAATATAAATTGACCAAAAATTTATTTAATTTAATTTAATTCAATTGAATATTTCTAATTAATTCTTCGAATAAAAATTGTTTTCAATGTAAGATATAATATATATATATAAATTACGAAAATTCTAACCATTTAGTTTTCCACATTATAAAATATAATGTGGTGCATATAATGTAATTTTAAATGCATTATTCAGTAGTATATACAATCTATTTTAATTCAAAGGAATCACAAATTATACATGATGTCATTTACTATATTTATATTACCAATGTCTTCCAAATTTTTTTGAGAATTAAATGCATGAAGAAAAAGTTTAATACAGCTTTATACACCCTATATTTATGTTCTTAAGAGATCTATAATATACATCAATCATTTAATAAAACCATTAATTGTTAAGACTACTTTCTATTAATGATGTTCACATAATTAAATGTTTACTGCTTATCATTCAAAATATTATTTTTTAGTCAATAATGAAAATAGGTTATTTTTCAATTAATATAAAAGTCATGCAATTTTCAAAGATGTAATAATTTATAAAGATTAACTAAATACACAAAGCCTAACAGTTTTGGTATTAACATTATATTTAAATATATGAGTATTAACCAAACACCTTTTCTATTTACTCAGTATTGGCCATTGTTAATTTTGCTTTTATAGACAAATTAACAAAGTATAAATTATTTTGAATATGGGGAGATCATCTTGTCAGAAAACTTCCTTTGACTAATAATATATCCTATGATATATTAGTTTTGAATAAATATTTTATAAATATAGAAAAAGTATATTTGACATACTATTTTTTAGTATGATTATAGAAATTTTTTAATCTTTCATTAAATTAAATTTTGTTTAGATCTCTATTGCTGGGTATTAAAACATGGATTATGGTAACAGATTACAAGAATCAGGCACTTATAATGATCATTTCTGTGGATCCAATAATCAAATCTTTGGAACTTTCTTTTTTAAGAAAAAAGTAGAACGAATTGACTGGAAACGGTTAGGTAAGTCAAAAGAATGATTTGAAATATATGTTTATATATTCTAACACGCATGTTTGAATCCTTTTACAATTTAAAGAAATTATATTTTGAATATTAAAAATAATACCACTAATATGAAGGCATCAATAATTTTTATACAACTGAATATACTCTGCTTTTTCAATTATTACATTTTATTGAAAATCGACAGCTAAGACCACTTAAGTAAAAAAAGAAGGTTTTTGTATTGTAATAAATATATGAAGCTCTGTTCTAAGACGTTATAGATTATATTTAACTTATTGTAAAGGCATTGATTTATTTTCGTGGTTAATCAGACCTTGTAGATATTACTGTTCAAATTCGTTATGTTGATCAGATAAATATAATTCGTTTTTTTTAAATTAAGCTGATTATTCACCAGATTATTAATATTAACAATGTTTGCAGACATTTACATCTGTAAATATCCCTAAAATGCTTAATAGAAACTACCTATTATATTTTATATTTAAAAATAATAATAATAATTTTTTGGTTTTTGTACTTCTGAAAATTATTGATCAAGCTCTCTTTCTCTCTTTAAGCCTCTGTCGATCTGGATCGAGTTATTCAACAGCTGGACTTTCGTGCTCTTCAGGACAATCTGATCAGTGTGGCATTCTGCGATATTGAGACAGAATTTGTGAGTTGTACTAATAAAAAGTAATTAAACATTTTATGAATAATATCTATGTATGAAGTCATTAATATGATAAAACGAAGGCCCAAGAAAAATTTCAAAACATGTTATACACGTAAGTAAACATTTTTAGTATAATCATAAATCATGTATTCACAGTGCATTAATAACCTCAAGTTCGCAGGTGAACAATGACTAGTGATTTATACCGCTTTAAATGAATTAACAATTTATGATTTTATATTTTCTCATAAAATTATTTAGAAATATCTTGGTAGATCAGAAATTAAATTGTTTAAAGACTTGAATAAAATAAATACAAATCGAACACAAATTATAAAAAGCATTGAAATAATTTTTAAGATTTTAATGTTGTATTACGGGTATATATTTAAACATTTTCTGTTTTCAGGACTTGAGAAGCTCAGATCCTAACTTTGTGAAGATATTCAAACTTTCACAACTTATAATTGAATATTTGCTGGTATGTTAATATTTTAAATGTATGTAATAATACATTAACATAAAAATACTCTAAAAAGATCAGTCTAGATAATCTATACACAGAATATCTATAAGTTAAATCAAGGATATGATATCCGATATAACCAGTCTGGTAAATTCTTAAATGGGATTTTGTGATTTTATTCTCATTGCAGCATTCTCAGGATTACCTCACCAATGCTGTGGCTTCAATCGAAGGAAAATACCATGTTTCAATTGATGTAAGAGAAAATTTATGTTAAATGCAATGGTAAAAATTAATAATTTAATCTTATTATTATGAACTGTATTAACAAATATTATTAAGTAACGACAAAAAACAATTTTTGTTTACTTCGCCATGATTTCTATTCTTTAGTAAAGTTTTAAGTTTATTTTTTGTTAAATTGTCGTTATCACTTCTGTTATTTGTAACGAAAATTTGGAATATTTGATTTAAAATTGTTTCTGCATTTAACAAGAGGTTAGACTTCTGATACAATTGAATATACCATAAATCTTTAGCGCAAGGTATTTATTGTACAAAGGTTGAAATGAAAATCACATAAATTTTCTGTGCTTTGTCCTTGATAGGAGCACGAATTGATCAAAAAGAAAATTCTCGACAAACAACGGGAAATCAACGTACTCCGGATCGAGTGCCACAAAAGGAAAAAACTCCTCTTAGCCCAGCAACAAATTCTGGATTCAGGCCCTGGATCCTACCAGCGCTGTGCCTACTGTAACAAGGCTTTCCTCAATGCCAGTTTCCTTCATGCTCACGTACATCGACGTCACGCCGACGTCATGTGTCGAGATGGTGTTGCCGCTCCGACATCGGCCCGACGTTCACCCGAACCCGGCTCCAACAAGTCACAGCGCGTCATGGTGAGTTATACTAACTTAGATCTATAGCTATTGTTTAGGCTACATATGAGGGACTCTTTTCAAACACCGTCAGTCTCGATCGATGGAGCTGGAATTTAGAGAAATGATGAACCACTTGCGCACCAAGGAAGGTCAGGACGACCTTCAGGCTGGACGCGTTGACCTCACGAGTCTGCACAATTGGAAAGACGAACTTATGGGACAGCACAAGGTGGGATTTAGATTATTTACTGGATAAATTTGTCAAGGTAATATTGCATATCCTATACGACGTCATAATTCCAATTGATTATTCTCAATTTCAGGAAGAAATGCAGCAACTTCGAGACGCCTTTCAGAAAGAACTTTTGGGTATGAACCAACGAAATTCTTCTCTGGAGCGGTCACTAAGAGAAATGGCCTCAAAAATGGATCAAGGTAGCTCTTGTTAATAGACAATAATAGTAAGATATTGACCGAATTACTGAATTATAACCACCATTGCAGGTCGACGGTCACACATTGGAGGTATCGAAGATGATGACGATTCGCCTCGTCGGAGACAGGACAGGGTGATTAAATGATTATATTGTTGTAAAATATCTTTGATAACGATTAAAACTTATTTTAATAATTTATATAAACAAGTCAACCATTTTATAACATCCAGGGTGTTAGATTCGGTCGACAAAGAGTAAGTTCAAATACTAGAATTTATACGTACTTATACTACTAATTCAATTAGAAAGTCGTATTTAAGTGGCTAACGATTATAATTGATATATTTATAGCAACATTATACATTACACCGAATAAACACTAAAAAATCATAGATATAACATTGAGAGGCTACAGAATAATAGCAATATTTTTATAATAATATAATACGCCATATTAGATTCTATTTATGCTTACTAATTTTTATAGAATTTGTTCAGTTACTTGTCGTCTACCAATCTGTCATATATCTCCCCAACAGGTGCAAACTATCAATGAATCACATGACGCAGAACTCAAAAAGGTATCAAAACATTCATTATATTTAAAGTATAGGCGTTACACAATCAATACTTCTAAGAATATAAATATAAAAAATGGCTCATTTGGATACTATTTTATTCACTATTTTATGTTAATTACTACGATATAGGTATGTTATACTATTGAATATTTTGATGCGATGCGCTACGTATTATAAATATTTATATGCAGCGCATCAATAAAAAACTCGAAATAATCAATATTATATATAATATCTGTTTTGAATGGAAATAATTGACTGTTTATGCACTGACTTACATTTTCAAATTTTGCTCTGATTCTTAGTGTTATTATTGATTAAGTTATTCAATTAATGACATCAAATAATTGTTATTAATTCAAACTTCTTTCTCTTTTATCTTTTAGAAAGATGCAGAAATCGCTCGTCTTAAGGCCCTCGACCGATCTCAACGTCCAAAGAAAACGGTTGACATCGATGAAGGAAATCAGGTATAGTTCGATTTATGAAATTCTAGTTGGTGTCTTTCCATAATTTATTCTGGTATCAGTATTTTTGAATTGTACGAACTGTTTTATGTTTTTTCAATGAAGAAAGGAATTATGTTGAAGTCGCATTCATAATAAGTTGAATTGTAATTTAGACAGAAACATATCCTGATCCAGAAAAAGTTTTGCCGAGTTTATCGCAATTGATGGTCATGAAATTTGATGAGCAGAAATCAATGATCACTAATTTTACAGTAAGATCATAGTTTTAAAAGTTGGTTTGTTTAAGTTGATCGAAATAAAATTATGAATTCATGTTTTCAGTATGCTGTCCAATAATCATAGGCTTTGTTTTTAATTATACATTATTTTTTTAGTTTATTGAGCATAATTACAAAATATTACACCCTTATAATTTTCCTTTTAAGAAACCATTCATAAAATTGAAAATGTTTAGAAATATTATCTAAATAATAATTGATCCTGTTTTAAACAAATTTATAACAACTAGATAAAGCTACAGTACACTATTAATTTATTTCATTTATATCGTTAAACTAAATATTTTAACAAATAATTGACCCATGGACACACCTACCATACTACTCGATGTTCTGATTTAGTCTTCTCTGCTAAAGTCACACCTTGAGGAACAACGGAAGGGACAAGCAAATATTGCCAATTATTTGGGTCATCAAATACAAGGTCTTCTTCATATATCCAATCGTGACGTAGGGAAGGATTTACCGAAGGTTTTATTTAACATCACATAGTTAAACTGTTTTTATTTACTTCTCAAAAAATGTTTTGTTGATGTTCCACTAGACACATGTTTGTTTCAAATTAAGAAATATTAAATTTTAGGTCGCTACCTTTATTTTGGATTACAGAACTATTAAATAGCATTAATTATTTCAAAACCAGTGTTATGTTGCTATTCCGATTCTTTTGATTAATGTTATGCAATTATAGATTCATGATAAGTGGCTTAATTAATTCACTCTTCAAGTTCAATTCAATTTTGTTTAATTATGCTCTATCTCCTAATGGACCTGATTGCGTATCACTACCATCATCATTCTAACCAGATAACTAAATCAGGTAGCCCGCGTCTTGAATTCGCCTCTTTGGAAGAGGAGGAGGGAGAAGGAGAGGAAACCTCAATAGAGACTGAAATGGGCGATATTAAGGAGGACACAGAAGAAGAATTGACACCCAGACACCCAAATGTTTTGTGTATGAAGACTTCAGTGAATAGTATCACCATTTCTAAAACACTCGAGTACTCAGAAACCGCAAAACTGCCCCCAACACCACCTATAAAATGTTCTGGCAAAGGACAGGCTTTGCAACAAAATCAAAATGAATCAATTGTGAGAAAAATAAAAAAAACTGTGTTTTTCGTTTCCGTTTCTTTTAATTAATTTATTGTTTGTTTTACATTTTCAAGTTTTCATGAATATTGGGATGTCCTAACTCAAAGTATGAGACAGAGGAGCTCAACATATCTCATTTGATTAAGATTATATACTCAACAAAATACCATCTGATATACTCAAGCTCAAGTATTCATTTAAAATACATCATCTTTATAATCAGGTTCACAATTTCAGAAAATTAATGTTCGTTTTGGTAGATTTGCAAATCTATACCTTTTTTGAAAATCTTTATGATATGGAGAATCGCATTTGCGAACATACCAGTTTGGCCGCCATTTTGGATTTTCAAAATGGCAGCCATAAAATAAATACTTGGCTCTATTTCAGTCTCCAATCACTTCAAAAAAGCTTTTAAAATATGCTAATTTTATGTTTGAAGTAACAAGGAACCATAAAACTATATACAGACTTCCAATTGCAACACTTGTATCGTTTTAGGACATACCGGCGTGGCGCCATTTTGGATTTAAAAATACGAACATTTTATTTAAGACATTATTTAAATGAAAACTTTTTTAGATATTTATATTGGCAAATCTATTTCCGAAAATGCATATGTTTGCAAATCTATCAAAACTTTGCATGAAAATACACAGTGAACCTGACCCCTGCTTAACTCTGATTCATTTGCAGCCGCAAAGATCCGCTGGATTATCATCAGCTCCACAGGGCCGCTCTGTCCAGATCAAGGAGGACGAAATACCACAACCAATTAGGAGGAATGTTGGACAGCTGCAGAAAGAAGCCCCTCTACGTACTAGAGATTCTGATGATGATCTCAGTGAGATGTCTGCGGCTCTAGGGAACGTTCTCAAAGGTAATTTTCTTCTTTGTTCCTATAATAGTTCTCTCTACATCTTTTGACTCCACCCATCACCGTCCCCTCTCTGAACTCCTCCAGGCAACGAATTTTCTCCCAACGCAAGCATGGAGTATAGTCTGGTACGTTGCTCTCATCTGCTGGAACAACTGCGATCTGATCCCGACGTTCTTCATGGCCTCAAGGACGAGTTAGCGAAACTGCTAGAGGAGCAACTTCTGGAGCGCGGAATTCCAGCGGGTACCCGGAGAATCACGAACCCTGTTCTCAACGATAAACTTGCTCTCTTGAGGAAGGAGAGAGATCAGTTATCAAGGAAGCATATCAACTTTGCGGCAATTAGACAGGTACATGTTTAACTGCGATAATGTTCGAATTTAACAATTACAATTTACGTGTTTAGCTGTTTTAATTTTTATGATTAATTGTGATAATTTACGAGATTAAGTGTGATTATTTACGAGATTAATTGTGATTATTTAAGTGTTTAATTGTGATTATTTAAGTATTTAATTGTGATTTAATTACGAGATTAATTGTGATTATTTAAGTATTTAATTGTGATTATTTACCCGTATATGCCAGTATCTGGAGGGTGTTAAGCATGTTACGTGCTACGATTTTCAAGAAAAGCTTAATTAAAATATTTTATGATCTGTCAAATTTAATGTACCAATATTGATGACGTCACACACATTCACTAATGTAGGCCTTGGCTAAGAAAGTGGACAAGAAAGCCCGAGAGACCTTCTTTGGACGAAACCATCGACATAACGACGAGTCTCCCGTCCTAGATCATGCCTCCCTCTCCCAGACACCAACTCCCGGCCGCAAACACCAACACCAACCCCCCCGTGGCCAGCAAAGGGGAGACCGGCCACACAACGGTATGAGTCCCGCGCGCAACCAGCCCATGTACAACTCCATGCCTTCAAGAGGCCGACAAGGACCAACGCCTCCCAAGCGATATGAGTATGTCTGCTTTACTTCGTTTTCTTGCGCCGAGTTGAAATAAAGTTAAGGGTCCAAATGTGTCTTTAGCTGTGCCTTCTTCTTCCAGCATGGCCAACGATTCAGAATCCGAAACGGAAGAGGAAACCGAAGACAGTCGTGGTCCAACAATGCAAATCCGCTCCCCAAAGACCCGGAACGGCTTGACTAGCAACGAGTCCTCACCGGGTCGTACAGGGGCGGCCCTTCCATCACCCAGGAAACCACGGCAGACACCCTCCACATCCACGGTGTCACAAGTCAGTCCGAATGCTCATCACTACGGGACCACAGGCGCTGGTGTAGACTATACCGATGGTGGTGGGACGGGGGAGATAAAGGCACCTGCCCAGCTGAAACAGGATGACGAGATTGAAATGGACATTTCAGAGTGAGTGAATTACAGGGAATAAATTCATCTCGATGGATGTGACTACTGCGAGTCAAGTCTAAATTTGAAATGTCGACGTATTGATTTATTTATTGATTTATTAAACTTCCTATCATCAGAATTCTTGACCAGTTCGACAGCCCAACACGCACTCAAGTAGACAATTCACCCGAGAAACAACAACGAAGCGCCCCGGCCCGCGACCTGGTTATTGAACAATGTAGGACATTAATAATTCATTAGTTAATTCGTTTTACATTAAATCTTCAGTGCAAAGAGAATACATTTCTATAACCCAATCTATTTTGTGTTGATTATATTTATTGATCCGTTTCTATCCAGCTGACGATGACATTGACGTGAGCTCCATCAGCCAGATAGAACCATTGGCAGGGCCAGATCAGGGTGTAGTCTCCAGGAACGCGCCTGTATTAAAGGGAACTACCGGAAGCTCTGATTACAGCTATACGAGTCAGTGGGGCACTAATTCAAGAAGTAAATTGTTGCTATCTATTCAAGAGAATTAAAATTAGTGAAAAAAAAAATAATAATAATTCAGAGCTTTTGCTATCGATCAATCGATTTTTATTTCAAATTTAATCAAATTTAATTTTATTTTCTAAATTTTTATTTCATATGTTTGACGGAATGTTTAAATCTTTTGTGTAATCTTTTTTTCAATTGCAGTGGGTAACAATCAATTGGGAACGGGAAAAAGCTCTGAGTTTGATTCCAATTAGAACTACCAAGAGACCAGAAAGCATGAATTCAACCTTCAGTTGATAAATTTGAATTGATGTTTATAAAATAGTGGTATCTTCCTTGCACATCAGTATTTTCTTTGAGCACTATTGGTGAATCAGTTACTGTCTATAATATGATTGGATATTTTATACACTTTGCCACAATGACTCATAACATGAAATCGATTAATTATTTATCTATTTTTTTCTCACTTTTTGATGTTGTATGCTAATAGAATATCTTGATTATTGTTTTTTTTTGCGATCATTTATTTGATTCCTATATTATTATCATACTGTCGTAGAAATTAATATTTGATTGTAGTTAATATATCACACTTTAAGTCAGATTATCTGCAGGAATTTTATTAAGTTATATAAATATGCTTTTGCTGATCTGGTAGTTTTATAGTCTTCAGTTTGTACGTCTTTTAGTCATATAATTTTATTTATTTCTGTTTTGTCCAGTATAATAGGATATATTTTGATCATATCAATGTGCTTTTCATGTATTTATTCGATATATTTTATTCATCTGTCCGTCCTAATTTAATTATATTCTTGCATTCTTTAATAAAATTCTATTTTTCAATGTTTTCAATTTGGGTTCAATTTACAATTTAAAATAATTAAATTTTTGTTTTACTTTCATTCCAAATGTTTAATAATTTTTTAATCACCAAATTGAGAAAGCAGTAATTAAACTGTGCTTCTAAATTTTCTGTTCAAAATTCTGCAGCTGTTAAAAAATGGATTATATTCATTAAAAGCAAAGTTCCAGCTAATGTGTCAATGAAACGCGAATTGTTTTGGAAGAATTCATCGAGAAAATGTGTGATACTTTGTGTATTTAACAATTCAATGTTTTACATCAGTATTTCTAACTTTAATATTTATCTGTCAGATAATTTTAAATCAGAAGAATATACAGTTTGGTGAAGAAATTCTACGTTCTTTGATTAAATGAATTTGGTCGTAGAACTTGAATTGTGGCACTTGGAATTATCATGCATGCGAGTACTGCCTTTTCATAACTGACTGTTCTGCGCTGAATTCCCAAATAATAAGTAAAATGATTACACAGAAATCGGCAAAAAACTATTTTTTCATTAGTCTCTACCAAATTTCTGAGTATTTTTTTTCTGTCAAAGTCAGTTTAATGTTTCCACACAACGATGATTTTTAAGGATCAACCTATATTACTTACTATAAGGACTAGTAGTATGATTATTTATAATATTATTAAAGAGAATAATAAAAGGTATTATTTAAGTGAAATAACAGATGAATACAAATATTTTATATCACAGTTAAATTGTATCCTGCTGAAAAATGTAGTTAAATAGTTTAATAAGTTTATTAATAAAATGTTTAGAGATATCTTCTGAATCAGTATAGTCGATGATAGTTTATTTAAATAGTGCACGCATCACTAACTGAATATACATCCTTTTCATTCGTCCAATTTTAGACATCGATGGCTCCATGTCTATTTTGAAAGTAAACTACGTAAGTGAAATATGTGATATGAGCGAAAATATAAAATAATATACATTTTGTAAATGTCCTTATAAACAGTCCGTGTGTACATTGGCAGATGTAATAAAACATTTTATCTAAACATATATTTAATGATAACTTTTGCTTTGAATTCAATATACATCGTAGAAATAATAATGAATTTATAAACACGTTAATTCACATTAGACGTTTTAAAAATATCCAAATAACATTTTTGTTTGTTTGTTATATTTTATTTGTTGAATCAAATGATATATTTCGTTTACTCTTCAAATAAAACTTAACTTATTATATATTTATCCGATTAAAACTTGAAGGGTGTGTGTATTAACTCAGAGCGATTCCCAAAAATTATAGATTACAATTATGGTTGAGAGCAGAAGCCATTATAGACGGGGGACATCGACTAAAGTAAGCAAACAAAAATATATAGGTATATAATACTACTGAACACAGCACATAAGGCTCATTTAAACATAGAGTCAGGTAAAATATTTGATTATGGAGATAGGTCAACGATTTAATGACAAACTTGTTTCTTATCGCGAAGCAAGATCTGGAAAACTTGCAATTCACTTAATCATCAGCAGTTGTTTTTCATCATAAACTTACATAATATACCGCTAACTTACTATCAACAAATAAACATTCTTCATATTTTTTAAATGGGTTTTTAGAAGGGAATTTGTATGTTATAATTTATAACTTGTTTGCTGGATAGGGGTAGAACTTATCTACAATTCACATCAGAAGTTTTTGTAACTAACATCTCTTGGAGTGCTTGCTACTCCTTATACTATTTGTCTAAGTGGAGAAAGCTTCTTCTATAAGATGAAACCATTATTTAGGCCACAGTAACAAAATTACAAAGCTGTAATGGAGTGTAAAAAATAAAAACTTTTATAAATGCGGTAAATTATCGCGAGAACTCAAGATGAACCGTATCTCAAATTTAAATCTGAAGAGTGTGAACAAATTGTTGTATATGATTATACAGTTGGCCAAACCTTTGTTGAAACTCCATCAGTTGTGTATTAGAGTACATTAAAGGTCAGGATTGGATATTTATATATGTACAAAGAATAATTGATTTATACGACATTCCTATTGTATGCAGTCAGAATTTTTATTGAAGAATAAAATATTTCTTTCTGGATATTTTTTTTTAAAAGTTTAAATTTTGTCAAAATGTACCGTAAAAAAATGATTGAACATTAGAGTGGATATGAATAATATATATTGTCAACCGTTGGACCACTTTTGACGAAGATTATAAAACCCGAGTATAAACTTTATGTCGATGGCTAAAACTACAGACATTAAGAAAAATTCCGACAAACTTCTATTAAAAATCAGTATAAACCGGTTAATAATGTTTCAGTATAAACTTTAAAAAAATACAGTTCTTCTAACACAACATTTTATTTTCAACAATCACATAATTCATTA
>JAUZNC010010005.1:5827-122445 GCA_034780395.1 Vannuccia rotundouncinata | reverse complement strand
ACTAACTATAGCTCAAGATTGAGATTCCTCATGTCAAGAATTAGGTTCACCTTAGATGGACCCACGCATTGACTCACCTTAGACAGACAGTGGTGTTTATCACTATAAGTTGGGTATTATTACTGTGATGCGGCCGGCCTCGATTTTCCATGTGAAAGGGTCTATTGATCCATCCTTATGCCATAGTATAGTTTGGCTGTAACGCCACAGACTTGCGCATACATGGGAGTTCCTGGCCTTCATTTAGTATATACGAGGAATGTGAATAGTATAGCTTGTCTATGTATTATTAAGGCTTTCACTAACTAAGATTGTCATTAACAATAAGGTTATAATGCATCCTATATTTGAAACAATATTCCAAAGGTTCACCATAAGAAAAGACCCTTATCATTTTAAAAGCGGTTTATACCAAAGTTTCATTCTGCCGACTGTTGAAATTGGGAACCTTATTTTGTAAGATAGATAATTTTCATGGTATTCATTTTCGCAAAAGCACACGTCTTATTTATTGATACCAGTCCGACTTCAGGAGCTTATGAATTATTTTTACTTGGTCTACACTATACCTACTCACTGCTTGTCTCCTAATTTCCTTTCAATACGATCAGGTATACACCATACTCAAAACCTATCCAGTGTCATCTTTTACCTCTTATATTATTATTTATGACAATAATTATTGATTAATATATTATATTGATTAGCAATAATTTCCTTATCTTCAATTTTCATTCCGGCGCGGTTGTTTGTGTAGGTAGCCTTCCCTAGCAACAGATAGTAAGAATTCTCGGTGATCCTCTTATAATTATTATGATAATATAATTAGGATATTCTAATTTCTAAACAGTTAGTTGTTATGGATTTTTCTACTGATTGCTCAGTGATCTAGATAACAGTCTTATTTATATTGTTTGAAAAAGGGAATTTTCCGTTGTATTCCTTGTGATTTATGAGTTAAATAATAAATGAATAAATATTGCTAAACTTTGATAAAATCCTGTTATCTGATTTAATTGGTTTCTAGATGATATTTAATAGTACAACAATACTAACAGCAATTCTTGACTTTTGTATTTTCGGTCTTATTTGAAAGACACTTCTCGTTTCTATATTATACATTTAATTGTGTCAAGTGTGCAAAAAGTGTCTGTGTCTAATTATTCTTAGCACTAATAATTATTATATCGAACGTCTAGGGTTGAGCGTGGAAATCTCTTAAGATTGTACTTCACAGCAAGATTTTCCGAACCATACTATTTTTACTCCTACATCGTCAATTCTTTGGTTGTATAGGTTTGAAGCATAGCCCACACTTTTCTAATTACTAATTTAATTGTTCTCATACATCACAACAACCTCATATCTCTACAGAAAACGAAAACAGTAACATGAAGGCTGTGCTTCTTCACGTGATGGCCGACGCTCTAGGGTCCGTCATCGTTGTCTTAAGTGCTCTGGTCCTCTGGTTGGTCCCTGACCCCGTGGAGGGAACGCCGAGTGAATGGAAGCTCTACGTCGACCCTATTATGAGGTGAGAACAAACGGCGTTCTATGTTATTGTTGTTATTTGAGATAATTTAAAGTTACGCTGAAGAATAAAAATTGTTTATTGTTGTCTTATTATTTTTGAGTATTGTTTGTTACTATGTCTTACTCGTTTAAGATTTATGTGCAAAAGAAGATATGACTGCAGAATAGTTTCTTCATAATTTATTTATACAGTTCAAGTTCTAATACCATAGGCTGTTTGCTTCAAAACCTTTCTTGTTAACGAAATATTTTTGTCCAATTTAATACAACTGGGAGAGCAATCGCTTGGTTTGTATCACACATACAGTTTTCATTCTGTGATTGTTTGCTGGATAAAGTGATTTAGTCCTGGAAAATGCTTTCTTAAGAGAGGTTTGAGGTTTTGTAATGGGGACAAATTATCCATAGAAAGTGATGGATTATGCTCCCTTTTTACTTGATATTGGTGGTTGAATGGGGGGGGGGGCGCCCCTCAGTAATTCATTTATGAGATTTCTTTTTCCCTTTACTGTGTCTGGGTTGTTGCTCAGTTTTCATATCTGGCATGTATTTTGGTTTTAAAGAGGTCATAAATATCAACTGAAGCGATGGGAGGTTGCGTATCAAAGGAATCCTTTGGCTGCCGACTATGCACTATCAATTAATTAATCATTTATTGGTATAACTATGATTTTATGGTTTTTTACTTTGGCTATCGTCGTTAACAGCGTATGGCTATTATGTATTTTCTTTTATTCCAACTCTCATTACATTTTTGGGAAGGATTGTGTTATAGCTTTTCTGTGTAATTACACCACTTTAGTAAATAGCATTTGTATTCAGTATTGAATTAGAAGCTCATTACCCACTTACCGTATGACTAAATGCAACTCAGAATTATGATCAAACGCTTTAGCTCATTCAAAAGTTGACAATGTTACTCTAGCTCCGTGCTCACGAGGTCGGTATTTGGATATAGAAACAATTTATAATTCTATTTTGTTAAATTTTGCATTGAATGTTGTTTAATTATAACCTCATTGTCGCAACATTTAACTGACACTTTCAATACATATTGTTAAATCTTTTACTTGCTTGTCGCTTGAGTATATTTTAATCACAATGTAACATTAGTTTTATAGCGGCATTAAAAATTGAATTATATTTAAAAAAAATAGTCGCAATATTAAATGTCTATACAGTCATTTTTAATATATCTTGCCACATCGATCGAAGGCTGGAATTTAGCTTTTCTTACCAGCCAGCCAGGCAAGTTGACTAGTAATTCAACGTGACGACATAGGATAAGCAGATACACAGCCAGGCTAGGTACATAGGGAAAAAGATTGAGAAATGCGACTGTTGTTTTGGGAGGGAGGTAGGAGGGGTTGGTAGACCAGCTACTGGATCAGAGTGACATCATATACACACTTACCTACCAGATACATGGTTGACACCCCTTCTTCATCTCTTCTGTAGTTCTGGGTTTTGAAGATGAATTCTTGCAGTGTATTCTAATTGATAAATTTGGTCGGATAACTGCTATCTCTAGTTCTGGAGGATTTCAATATTTCGACAACCAGAAAGCAGGAATTTTAATTTCCCTTTTTTCTAATTATGATAACAAATATCGCTGACCGATTAAACGATTCTTTCACATACTACTTACTAATTGGTGAGTAAGTAGTTCACCTGAAACGAAGTCCCACATTGCGCATGCCAATTTTACCTGATTTGAACTTTGTTTTATTTTTCTTGGAGATGTAATTTTTCAATACCAGCTGTGCTAGCTTTGTGCGGTCTCTGTATTTCTAATTACTGAATTACTGCTTTCTACTCATATAATTTCAATTGTTCTCAGCTAATCAAGCGAAAAATTTGGCCACAAGAATGGTCATTTGTAAAGTACGGAGTGCGAAAGTTATATTGAACAACACGCTTACTTGACATGAAGGTTTTCACATTCTAGTTTATAAATGCAATCTAGATTCATTCTCTTCTCTTAAATATATAATTATTTGAACTATCTAACAATAATAACACTTATAATAAATCGGAGACAAACGTCAACAGTAAGAACACAAAGTAGTGACTAGACTGACAAGATAAGCTTACAATTATATATAGTAGTAAGACACGGATGCATACGTTCGTTCACCCATTCGTTCAACCTCTATAGTGAAACATTATAAGGAAGAAAAGTTTAGCCGTCAAGGGAGAAAATTAAATAACTTTAGATTTGCGGATGATACGGTACTACTCACATGAATGTTCAAGAAGGAAAACGCTAACATCAGTAAAAATGCTCAAGGTGGGACAGTAAATGAATACAAATATCTACGAACATAGATCACTAGTGATGTTTGGATGTTGTGAAGAGAATAATTGCGAAAGCCAAGAATAATTTTAGGAAATGTAAAGGGTTCTTAAGATTAGATATATATTTAAATGAAAAGATTCTAAACACCGTATTTACTCAATAGTTGGATTATACGTCTCAGAAGGATAGACCTTCAGCAAGCAAATAACAAACAGATATTTTTGGTGCTATCGTAAATTTCTTGAAAATAAGCTGATCAGTAACGAAAGGGTTCTAGAATTTATGGGGAACAGAACATACCTAGCAGGAAGAATATAGCATCACAAAATTTAGATCGCAGGACATGTGTTACAAGGATTCAGTGTAGAATTACTTAACCTAATCATGTAAGGCTATAAATGCAACAATAGACCGAGTAAGACGAAGACTGCAGACGTGGAGCGATACATCAAAGAATGGAGGAGCAACACCAATGGAAATGGAGGAAGTTGTCAAAAGTGTCAATGTTGGTCTTGAATTCAAATTAGCATTTCCCTGATTTCCATTTAATTTAATTTTTCTATCTGTATGTCTTCCAAGAATTCTATATCAGATCTTTCAACTTGAACATTAGAGATTTATATTCTAAAAAATAATGTGTGCAGAACGTCAACCAGTTGAGAACTCCATTTAGAATACGAGACTATAAAGAAAATAAAACTGTTCACTATACTATCCAGTTAACCTTCTTCTCCGGCAAGTATCATGACTAGAAATATTAATTAGGTAGTAGGTATGCTGATAGCCTTACAGAGAAGAACAGAGTTAATAGAAAATATATTAATCAATATCAAATAACGTGTAAACCTTCGTAGTTTTTTTTATTAAAAGTCGTTACAAATAGGGAGTGGTGTAACACTGCTTTGTTACAGACGAATCTTTAATTTTCTTTAACATCTGAAAGACGAATCTTCAACACCCCACATGAAAGGGGAAGAGACTGCTTAATTTGTTAGTTTGGATAGTTTTGTTTTTTAATTTATACGGTTTCCTGTTGTCTATAATTATAAGCTGTTGGTTCAATATTTATTTAGTGTTAAAACAATGTCTACCATATGCCTCGCTGTAATTTTTATTTGAGCATTGCCTCCACAAAGGTTTTGTTCACTTAACATAATGTTTCTTTTCTATTTCCAAATGAAACCTTATCTATCAATAATTAATTTTAGCTATAAATTATAATATATTGCAAGTAGGTTTATTTTTCTCTAAATGTTTCATTATAGTAAATACTATTTAAAAAGAGTTGATTGCATTTTGAAATCACTTCAACACCCGCTTATTCGGATTAGTTTATCCAAGTAGCTTGCAAAACAATTTACTTAATTGAAAAACGTTCCCCTATAGTTGTAGCTTCTACTGACTGAACAGTAAAGGATCATTAATCATTATTTTAGGAATAATCTTTTAAGAATGTTGATATTGAAGAATGCGCAATTCTATTTTTAATATTAACGAGGTCTTCTTATATTTTAGTGTGATAATGGTGACAATTGTCTTGGGATCAGCTATTCCTCTATGTGAGTATATCTCAAGCTATTTTTAACCTATTTGGAATTGTAATTGGGTATTAAAAAGTTTATATAGTTGTGTTTTTATTTATTGTTAAAATGAAAAATAGAAGAATAGTTTGTTCACTTTGAATATGTATTGTTTCATTAAATAAATAGGCGATCTTTTTGAGTTCCGCATTATTAGTTTCATTTTATGTGATATAATTAATATCCAGACTAATTCTCAGTTTTTCTGTTATTGCTTTAACTTTTCTGACAATATTTTCAATCAATTAAACCTTCACTGTGAATTTAATTACCACGGCTGTTAATCAAGGCATTATTGACTTGTCATTGTTTAGTAAATCACTGAAATGCAAACAATTATTTGCCATTAATTCACTTATTTTAATGACGGACATCTATCGATTTTCCCAGTGAATTTTGATTAACTTTATCGGCGTTATAATATCACTCTCTATCGCCCACTTCTAGTAAGATCTGCCTCTCTGATAGTCCTACAATCTGTCCCCAAAGAGATATCCATAAAAAAGCTGGAGAAAAGGTTGGGAGATGTAAGTACCCAGTTGTTTCTCTTTTATGTTGTTATCATCCTAAGTGTAACAGACTTTTTATTGTCCATGATAGCTTCAGTTTGTTCGCGGTTAAATTTTGTCATGTTTGTTTGAAATATACTCTGAATGATTTGTTGAGTTCTTAAAATAATTATATTATGGACGTAACTGGATCATCCGATTCATCAGCCACGTACCTAGACTTGGTTAGCATCTAAAGTGTCAGCTAGGTAAACCCATCTGTGCACTCAGCACAGAAGTTGCTGTACCGTAAATATTTATATTCCAAATATATAATCAAGACACTGGCGGTCATCTTTATGCTAATTCATGTCTTCCACCCTCGTTCATATCGATTTATAGATCCATGGCGTCAACACTCTCCACGACCTTCACGTTTGGAAACTGCAATCCAACTGTATCATTGGGTCCGTGCATATTCGATGTGACAGCTTAGGTAAGTACACTGTCCTACACACACACACTTGGGTTATTTAATACTCTCTCAATGATAAAAGTATCTTATCGTGTCACTTATAATTATAGAACACAACCTTAGGAGAATCGATATTGAAATCAATAGATATTAATATATCAAGCTGTACTGTATAATTTAAAATTCTCCCGCGATAGACAAGGGTTATATGTTCGGACAAAGTATAGGTGCATCTTGTTTCTGTTTATCATATTCATTGGATATTACTATTTAATCATTTTATGTCTTTTTGAAAAATGTTTTTTATTATAACATTATCAAAAAAATTGAAAATATATTGATGTTCTATAATTACGACTTTTTAACTTGCAGCGGATTATAAGGAAATTTCTCAAAAAGTGAAAGATGAATTCCACAATGTCAACATTCATTGTACAACAATTCAACCGGAATTTACCGAGGTATATAATATGTAATAGCTTGTAATTGTAAATTTTAATAACATATAGCAATTGTCACTAGTAACCTCTATTTAAAGTCGTGAAGCCAATCAATCGCATAATAAAATATTTCTAAAAAATAATGTAATTTAATAAAATATTTCTTTAAAAAATGTAATTTTACTTGTTAAAGGTAAGACGATAATTTTCCAGATATAATTCAATATGCTACTCATAAAAAATCAGTAATATTTCGCAATATTAAATTTTTTAATAAAATCTTTCAAGATAAATTTGTCAAAATTGTTGTATGATCAGTTGTATCAAGTTCATTTTATGGATATATTACTCTGATAACAGTTAACGTAGTGATATTTGAAGCAATTAACAAGAATAATATCTAACACTGTGTTCTCACCTTGATCTTACTTATCAGGCTGGTTCCACAGCTGGCGACACCGAAGAATGTACTCTTTTCTGTGGCAACACAAACAAATCCTGTGAACAAAAGGACATCTGCTGTCCCACCAAGAAAACCACCGTCACTACCGGCGCTGTAGCAGACCAGACAGCAGATGCTCCTGAAACCACTACTCCCGTTGTATAACTGAAGGTTCACACCAACTATTCGCTGACCATTGAGGTCAGCATTCTCTGTGAACCATTTTCCCCTTTTCTTTATATTTGGTATGTGAAATATACATTCTGACCCCGATCGACTATTTCTACCGTCTGCAGCGGTCAGGATTGCTATATTAAAATCTGACCATTGGAAATACCTGAAGTGCTTTAAAATAGTATTAATTAAAAGTCATTAGAAGATATCTATCAAATTGTTATATATATATTGCTTATGACTCTGAGCTGGAGTATACAAGCTGGATATCGAGTAAAATTACCACTTAGACAGTTAATAATGTCTGAGCACATTTCCGGTTAGATTTTAAACACGACGGCCAGCCAATCAGCTTTCAATGAATGTGTGTTTTGAATCATTTGTAAGTCAGTGAAGGAAGGTTTTTTAATTTAATTTAGAGTAATTATTCCAGTGTTTGTATTCATTTTTGTATATAGTTGATGATTATTCTATTTTTGTCACGATTTTAAACAGTAAAGATAGTAAAAAATTGTCACACCCAGTGTTGCATGTTGTAATTCCTTCAAGCAAATATTCACAACACAATCTCTCTTCGGAATACATTCTATTGCATTACGATCAATTTTAGGAAACTGACAAAGTGTCGTCTATACATCGTTAGCTCAATATTATTCAATCAGTTATGATAAAGGGCTGTCACAACAATTCTACTATCTATATTTTATTTTCTACTACACATTGACTCTCTAAAATATCGTCCTAACCATTAACTGAACGATTCGTTTTCTTGGCTTGCTGGTTCTATTTCCTGCTCGCTACAGCTTATAGTGATGAAGCATCATGCTTCTGTATATAATATATTCAACATATTACGCTGCGGTCGGGTGCTGTAATTCTGTCTGTCGCATATTATGAACTTTGAAATAGTGTCATGTCTAAAATCATCACAATAAAGACTCTTTTTGACGCCAACATTATCTTGAAACTTCAAAAGTTGATCTGGTTTGCCCTGATCTATATACTGGTTATATTAACTTTCCCAAAACTCTATATCTGGTCATTTATTCAGCAGAAAACTGCATATTATATATACTAAGAAAGGTTGCGACTGGCTATCTATAGACTTTGCCAAACACCCACCCACACAGTTAATCCACGTATTCGTCACGCTATCACGACGAACAAGACGAAGCCGCTTTTGGTTCTCATCATTATTCTTATTCTAATGTACTGTTTTATTGTAGTGCATTTCTCCTTTCAATTATATATATATGTGTGATTATCAATGATTTATCAACATTTATTTTTGTTATATACAAGAAAAAAGTTGTCATGAACTTGATTTGTTAACTTCCTCTAATATTCAGTTTTATTCAGCTATTTCGGTGCGCCATTAATTCTCTCAAATTTTTTTGGTCCTTAAAATTATAAAAAATGAATGATATGTAACGACCATATATGATTACTTTAATAGCTCTGCATCCATTTGTAAAATACACAATTTTTTTCCTCTGTTTACTTGAAAAAGAAGACATGATAGCTTCATTACAAGTTCTCTATCTCAATCTATTGTTTTTTTGTAATTTATACATTATCTCTGGAGTATTTCCTTTTGTTTATTTTTTGTTGTTTTTAAACGTCTTCACATAATTGCTAAACGAAGTGTAATAATTTTTTGTAAATTAATCATATTACTATATAATTTTATAATTAATGATAATTTAAATTACCGCACTGTTAAATGGGCGATTTCTGAATTATTCTAATTATTTTACAATTGCTACAATTGTGTACCCGTCCATTTTAACACGATTTATAACATAAAGCTGTTAACATATTAAGACAAGAATGTCTATAATACATAAATATCCGTCGTGTGGGAGGCTTCATATTGTGCACTACATTTGACTCCATCTGTCGCGTTCTAAAATAAGGAAATCACTGTAACTGTTTGGTATTACTTATGGCTAACACTTTATGTGCTTATTATTTTATCATGTAACATATCCATTGATAAACAGATGCTTTTATCTCGCTGTTTTCATTTTTATTGTTTTTTATGGGTTTCATTTTTTCAAACTTTTATTTGGAAAAAAGGGGTTATCTACGATACATTAATTTTAAAATCATGATTTGTTTTCAATAGTGTATTTAAGTGCGCAATTTTGATTTGCGCAAACATATTGTATAATTCACTAAAAATATGAAATCAAAGTATTAAGCTATTTAATTATAATAATTTAATTCAATATCAAATTTGTGAGTAAGATTTCTTAAATTGTAAAATCTTCGTAAATTAATTAATACTTTTAAATAATAATTAAAAATTACTGTCAATGTGTTATATATGTCGTTTCTTACAAAAGAGTGTTCACAAAAATGTTTTCAGATTTTATTGCCGCACTTTAAACCATGATAATGCCTATGTAGTGAATATTTTCTTGTCTGAATTTAATAATATGCTTGAACAATAATATCGAATTTAAAGCAAATTTTTGTCAACCGGATTATTTAGCTAACGTGCATTATGTATTAACGTTATCAAAATGATTAGTTACAGAACGACCCATCTTTCCTTCATTCCATCCGTGTACCTGTACACAATTGGCTTATTGATGAAAAAGAGTTACGTCAAAAAAATTATTTATTGTTGCCCGAACTTATATGCAGTTTGGGTGCAAGCCTTTGACAATTTATTATTGCCTGACAGAATTTTTTATTGCCATCGGGACAAACAGACTATAGTGCTATAAATAATTCGGCACTTCAAAACAGTGTAAATATCTTTTATTGTTGTCTGTTTTAATATCTGTTATCTATATGTTTTAATAAATGTGGTTTAAATGATTAATATATCCTTATTATAGAAAACACATCCAACAAGATAATAAAGGATGTTACACTGTTTTAAAATTAAAAAAATCACACTTGTTCGCCATTACAATCGTATATATAGGTCAACACGAAAAAGAAAAAAAAAATTAGATCCAGTTTTATTTTTAAAAATTTATAATTTTAAATTATTCTATGATACAGAGTTGTTTCTATGGTTATGATGATATTCATAAACATCTATATAGCATATATATATAGGTTGCAGCGGAAAGTTTTGTTGTTTTTATAAAACTGGATTAAAAATTTTATTTTTAAATAAAACTGGTTTTAAAAAACGAAATTTTTTTCGTGTTGACCTATATATTGATTCGATAAGAAAAATAGAATTTAATTGAAACCTTGAGGAAATAGTTGGCACCAAAGAGAGATCTATGGAGAGGAAGTATTTGGCAATCATTTTAGTGTTCAAATGATTAAATAATGTCTTATCTTATTGTAATCATAAGTTGTAAATAAAAAAAACACAATTTCGTAGAACATTTTGAACTTTATAAAAAAACCAACAAAAAATACACTTTTTTACTATTCAACAAAAGAATTACGAATATGAAGGATTATACTGTGCTAGAGATACAGTACGTAAATCTGTTAATCAAATACATAACTAATTACATACTGAAGATTCTCTATAAAAATGCATTGATATCATTCGTATTTAATGAAGCGTTATAGACTGTCCGGAAAAAGTGCGTTTTTTAATTCATACAAACTCATACGCAAACCATGTTTTTTAAACACCTTTTTACAAACTGCTTAAACTACTTCTTTCAAAACTGCTTCACAACAGAGCGTATGCTTTGGATGCACGGTAATGCTCGTCCTCATAAAGCTCACATCACCGAACTTTTTCCTCAAAAGAACGTCGTCATAAGACTTCCCCAGATCTTACCTATGCGATAGATTTGTTTTTCGCAACATTGAAGTTAGTCTTCGCAACATCCTATTTAACAATGTTCAAGAGATCAGAGACTTTCTACAGGACTATCTCAAGTCTTTATCGCCCTGCATGCTTAACAAGGAGTCCAATGAACTGCCATCACACTGCAGGCAATTTATTGAAAATTAGGGAATATTTTGAAGTGACTTATTTCTACTCTTAAGTTTATGAAATATTCTGTACTTTCGAACTATTATTCTGTACTATATTTTTTAAATAATTACACTGTTCAGAGAATATATTTTTATTATTATATTAATGTTTGAATTTAAAAATCAATACTAAAGTTTGTATTTTTACCGACACCCTATACGTAGAAATATATTTTGGTTTTTGTTTATAATTGAAACTGTACCTTGTTAAAACATTATTTTCCAAGAATTAGTACAATATTACTAGAAACTAGTTGTAACCCACCTACCCCCTTAGGAATTAATAATGCATTTAAATTAATGTTACTCCTTTGTACATCGAATCAAAATTTCAAAATAATCTATAAATATATAAATAATTAAACAAAAATATATATCTTTGGTATGAATTAAGGATGAATTAAAGTATGAATTAAAAAAGAAATAATCAGAAATTCTCATCAATTAAACATTCATCAAAGTTATCAAGATTGTCGACTTAAATAATCTTCATATAAATGCTACAATTATCTTATGATATATTTTGTTGTGTTGTTCAAGAAA
Source organism: Vannuccia rotundouncinata (assembly GCA_034780395.1). Classification (NCBI taxonomy): domain Eukaryota; kingdom Metazoa; phylum Platyhelminthes; order Proseriata; family Coelogynoporidae; genus Vannuccia; species Vannuccia rotundouncinata. The sequence goes on along the minus strand of JAUZNC010010005.1, from coordinate 110,505 downwards.
ATATTTAATCACAACTATTCACAGTTGATTATTAAAAGTAAAATTTAATATCAAAACAAAAAGTTGGCATTTCCAATAAATGAAATTATATAAATAAAAACAAGCAATATATAAATATGTAGTATTTACTTTGAAAATTAAATTTTAACTTCTTTTAAATGTTTCAACTCTATTATTTGGACACGCTTAGACAATAATATTAAATTTACAAATAAAATAAGGACGTCTATTAAAACGGTAACATAAACTCTCTTAAAACAGTAAATAATAATAACAAATATCAAAACAAATTTCTAAAAAAAAAAAAAAATGTTCATAATCGTAAATATATCAGTGACAAGAAATTTCTTTAGATTTAAACCGTGGCATACAATTCAGAGTTTGGCATTTCGAAACCAAAACTCATCCTCAGTTCGTCGGCTTCATGACCTTGACTAGCTGAAATGCCTGCTCCACCAGATACAGGATCATATGCGTAACGGAACACAGTTGGAGAGGCCATTGGAGTGGCTGCTGTCCCAGTGACATGGTCACACCAGTCTCCCTTAGTGTAAGTTCCTATAACTCTTCTGATAAGGGAGCAAAAATCAGAGTTACTTGTAATATAAAACGACCGTTCGTTATAAGCCCCATCTGTTCGAGGTTGAACACCATAAAAAAGAAACGCCGGTAAAGTGGCTTGTAAAACTGTTATGTTCCATGGTGATGAAGCAATCAGTTTATTCGCTTTAAACCAACTCGAAGGTTGATAATTGCAGTTGGTCACGTTAAACAGAAGTTCACATTTCTTTACTCCATTGAGAAACATCTCATAGCTGACGTTTCTAACATTGAGTTGGTCCCATATTTGGATGAGCGGACTTTTGTACCACGTAAACCAGTTGACAGATGACCAATCTGGAAATAGAGTTTCATTCAGTACTCCATTTACGTAGATTTCAAATGATTTGAATCCCGTTTTGGCGCGCATTCCAAAAAAAGGAACTTTTGCAGTTGACACTTTATTGTAACTTTTTGCATAGCATGGATTTTTGAGTTTTCCAAATGGTTGGCAGATATTATCTTTTGGATAATAGAAAAAAGCTGACATTGACTTCGCTCGAGCTTTAAAGGAGCAGGTATTCAAGTTTATTCCGGTTATATTTGTGTATCCAGATGACAACGAAATCGACAAACAAATGATAAAAAGGCAAGCGCGTTTTTCTCCAAATATACCTTCGGCTATGTTTAGAATAAGACTTATTTTATTCATGATAACCTCCTTGACTGGAATTCAATTTATTATAATCATATAAATATAAAACGTTACTATATTTAAGACAAATTGAAAAGCTGAATATAATATAAAAAGCGTATGTACGGATGGAATTGGAAATTATCACTATTATTTGTTTAACAACAGGCCGACAGCTATCCTTTCTCGTTAATTGGAATTTTTCGCACGCACACTAAAAAAGGAACATTTAGTTTTCTTTGTTTGGAATCTAAGTAAATGGACTATTGTTATGTTCTTATTGATCGAATATTTTGATATATTTAAACAAAATGCGTTTTCAATTCAAGTATAGTTGGTCTACATTGTATATGTTTCCTTCTTTAACCATTTTTTATAGAAGGTTTGTTACAATAGTATAGTTTCTCGTAATTTCAAGAATTGGATCAGTAATTAAAAATTTCAAATTGAATAATTAATTCTTTTCCAACTATCAAATGAATACACCATATATTGGATCTTCAATGACTGCTAAAAATTGTAATTATTAAAAAAATTACCTTTATAAACCTTAATATAAAATACATTCACCATATAATTATGAATATTATGAATATTATGAATATTATATGAATATTTTTAGTAAACTAATTTTACTACGGAAAATTGTAAAACTTATGTATAAATAGGGATTAAAAAGTAACTTTCTAATCGTTTTTTAAGAAAATTCTAACTAAATTATTATGTTCAATTATTTAAAATGTAAATTTGAAATATTAAAAAATAATATATATAAATGAGGAAAAGGTTAATTAAAGTTACATTTTTAATATTATTTTTTTTGTTATTTTTGTAATCAATGACTTTGTAAAACTTTTTGTTTTGGTCCGAAGTTATTGCAATATTTTCCATAATTTTAGTTATATATTAAACAATAAAATATATGGATGGAATATTTTCACTTATCAAAATATTTAACCAAATCAACATTTGAAAGTCACAATTATAATAGATTACATTTCACTTTTGAAAGATAATAATTTTTGAGCTGAATCGTTACGACGAAGTACATCCATTAAGTAGATCATTTCGCTAATTTATCAACAGCATGTGGAAGCTTTCCCCAAAGTTGGACTCATTTGAACTAAATTTATTGATCCTCTAAATCTGCCTTATTTGATTTATAAAATAGTAAAACTACCTTTACAGAATTCTGAGTACACAATGTGTCTCTACCGAGGCATTCATATGCAATGTCGCGATTGTTCTGCCAAACCTGGCTTAATCTATGACTATATCACGTGTGTCAACCCCACCGAGCAAGCAAGAGTAAGAGAGCTATAAGAGTTTATACATCGCACTGAATGCTGAAAGCTATGATGCCATACAACCGTAGATGTACTCCTAAAGTAAAGGTCTGTGAAACTATATGTTGAGATTTTTCAGTGTACATCATATAATATTGAAAGTTTTTTTATAACTGTAGAGACAGAATGAGTGTGAATCCATCACCCCATGCAAACACCACTATGCAACTGTGTTTCACACCCAGTAGAATTTTTTAACCTTTTTAATCGTAAAACATTTCTCTGTTTACATTATTGACGTTTGCTGAGTGATAAGAATATTTTACAGTGCAGTAAAGCATTGCGATCTAATTATTCTAAATTTGCAAAATTGTATTTATAATAAAAAATTCAAACTAAATTCAAAATTGTCTACAAAGAAAAATTTTTTTAAATTTTTTAAAATTTAAAAATTAATTCAAAATATTCAAAATGTATAGATTATTCTTTCTCTAAAATTATTGTTAATTAATATAGTAATCTAATAATTAATATTTTAAATTGATTCAAAATAAAATTTTGATTGGTTCAGAGTAACAGAGTATGATTTACAGAGTAAAAAAAATTAAATTTTATTGTAAATTCAAGGGCACATGAAGGATATTTTCTGGAAACCTATCGAAATAATTTGTTCACTTTAAATCATGTACCTATACTAAATATTGTTATAATTATGTCAGAAGAACATCCGAAGGTTAACTATGAAACTATTTCACATTCTTGAAGAGCAGATAGCCAAAGTGTGATGCGGAGTGGTCAACTGGAAGATTTTGTCCGATTACTCAGACTTTGTAAATGGTTTACTAGATTTAATTCAGCTAATTTAAACGACTGCTGACAATTATAACATTCAGTTTTATCAGATGATGCAATTACTATTTAATAAACTTAATGAAACCAACATGAATTGTACTCAACGACATGGTTTCAATCAATATAAATAACAATTCTTTGTGTATGCGAAAAGCTAAGTTAAGCTTTTGTAATGACGTAAAGATGTCTACGTATGACGCGCGAGATAGCTGTTAAGATTATTTTAAATGAATTGGAAGATTTAGTGAACATAACTACAAAAAAACAGATATAATAGAATTCATTTTAAAAGGTATTCAGTGAAAATTGTTTTCTGAAGGATGTCAAATTTGATAAAACTGATGAGAACATGTTTAAAAGATTTGACATTGCAACAATTTACAGAAGGTCTACACTTCCCTAACAGATTCAATTACAAGTGACTTAGAAAGTGTGGGTATTTGTGGAAATAAATCAATGAGATAGGTATTGTTCCATTTCTTAGGAGTTTTAATTAAATTGCAAAGAGAAATTGAGTTTTTCTGAATACAATGTGTTTTTTTATATGTGGACAATTATCCTGGCAGCATTTCCTGTAATTTACTGACCACTTTGCCAGCATGCAATAAAAAGATTTGTGAAGTCTTTGATGATGGAAGCAAGTTTGAAACAATTACAACGATGTTTTATCTTTCACTGACCGTTCACCGACTTTGCACTGGAAGAGTAGGAAACTTTTGGAGGAAGTTGAGTTATGCATCCGAGTAAGATTTCTATGAAAACGAGGAAGAAATTTGAAAGGGCAAACAATGACATTTATTCGAAACTGTTGTACCTAATGTATGATAGTTTAATGAACTCTATTTCAGGAGTCATTCAAATAGTCACTGCATAATGGATGAGTTAAGTTGTATTACTTTTAAATGTTTGACTTTTAATGCTTTTATATAGTTATAACTAATGTTGTTACATTTTGTATATAATTGTGTTACATCATACGTTTTTCTACAGGAAATCTTCGACAGAAGTTATAGTAAAGAATCACTTCTTAAATAAACTTTTTAATAACACTGATTAAACTATTCTATCGTTTTCCAACGTACGCTTTTCATGAACCGAATTGTCACTTCCACTAAGGCATAATTAACTATTGAACATTTCATACGTAAGCACCCGAAAAGGTGATTCTTTAACAAACAAAGCGGGTTAATATGCGATTAATTGGCAGTTAACCCAATTTTCATGTGTTGTAATCCAGATCACACACGAGATTGAGTAACAGAAACATATTGATCTTCAGCACAATTGAGGAAGTGTAACCTAACTGGCTGAATATATAACAAAAATACACGCGAATATAAAACAGACGACTCAGTTTAATATTCAAAGAATTTATCAATACGCAAATAAATTGTTGACGAAATATTATTGCTCAATGTAAGTTTTTTTATGTTTTAAAAATTCATAATATTTAGTTTATATTTTAAACTTTAAAAGTCAGTAAAATCGTTTATTTAAAGGCATTTTTAAGTACACGAGCTTTTTTCCAGGGAGCAAACCTTCTTATTTAAAACTAAATATTTTCTTTCTCAAAATAAATATCTATTGTTAGTTATAATGAATTTAGATAAGATCTAATAATTTTACATTTAATGTGAATGTCAAGTTATTCAGATTAATGTTATAGACAAATTAGTAATTTTATGTTCTTATAAGTTTCAATATATTTAAAATTCAAAAATTAATATATTCCAATTCATCGGGTCTACTTCAAAAAATGTTTACTGCATTTTCGTTAGTCTTTATTTATAAGTTCGTTATCATGTTTCAAAAATGATACCTATAAATGTAAACGAAATGGAAATCTTCAATTATTAAATCACGTAAAAAAATTAAATTAAAAATTTACAATTTATTTAAATTTCAAACACTATTAATTTTACTTAAAATTGATTTTGCAAATTAAAAAAACTAATATTTTTAATAACAGTCTTTTCTCCTCACTGAAATTTTTATAAATATATAGCTATGAAATAATGTTGTATAAAAGAAAAACTATCGGACAGCCTAAATTCCGAATACGATAATTGCTGGTATAGGTGGCAGCTTCTATATAACTTATTGTGCTCTCCACATGTTAACCGATTTTTGCCAGAAGTCGACTCTGGGCTAATAATAAAATCTATTGATTACAAATAAAGAACTTGACAGACGTCAAGCTGATCGATGAGGAATTTCATTTTCTAGAGTGCCAAATTACAGGTCGCGTATTCTCATTCCAGGGAAAGGAAATCGATAGAATTGAAATACTAGATTGTTAGGCAATTTTGAGTTGCTTGAGGAAGTTTGCATTCAAATATTACATTTTTGAGGACGTCAAGTTACGGCTGCATGCAGTGTCTGGTAATGAGTCACACTGCCTTTCGAGAGAGAATGAATTACGTAGATATATAACATTTGAATGCACATATTTTATATATATATATGAAAGTATTTCACCTCTCGTTTAACATAAAATACATTTAGATATTCTTTAGATGAATTGATTGCATTCTTTTGTGCAAATTAAAAATAAGTTATTTACAAGTATTTATAATAGGGCAGAGTGTGGCAGAGAGGCGCATAATAAAAATAAAATTGCAATTCAAAATGTATACATTAAATTTATTAAAATGTTCAAAATATATTAAAAATAAAATTAAAAAACTCTCTTTCTGTAAGATATATTACAATACAATACAAACCAAATAAAATAAAATAAAGCTTTATAGTATATCTTTATGATTTCAAACTGTTAATAAAGCTCGCTATGCATAGGTACGCATTTTTAGAGAATATTAGAATTGTAAACTATTTTATAGGATTTTCTCAATAATTACAAACTATAACCGAAACATTTCAGAAAGACAAAACTAGAACTAAAGAATTTTGTGTAATATGTCTAATTACCATAAAGTGGTTAACAACGGAGCCTCCATCAAGAGCAAAGCTGTATTATTGAGAATATTTAATCGTGTAATTGTGTCATATAGATAAATCCTCACTCCGTGGTTGCAGGTAAAACTATATATATACTTTAAAAATATTCACTATAATGTATTGATTATTTAAAATTTCACTATAATTCTTGTTAATTGCATACGTTTCATATAATTCGATTCTGCTAATGTTTTTAATGTTTAATACGATTCGGCTCTGTTGACGTGTAACGTTTTTTGCGAAAAGATAATCTATAAACTTCGGAGCTTATAATGTTCGTAGTTGATGGTATAAATTTTCAAAAACAAGTCAGGCACACTTCCTTGATATAATAGCATGGATTATAGATTGGTCAGAACAGTTGCTCAATATTGCAACTGTAAGAAATATAGAATTTTAGAAATCATTAATAAATCAAAACGAATGTACATGTTTATTTAATTAAATATTTTAACTAAGACTGAATTAAAATAGGTAATAACAAAAAGCCCGTGAAATCAAAGCCTCTGAGATCCACTCCATAGACGTGTATATGTACAGTGAAGAAAAGGTATAGGTATTATATATGAATAATTACAAAGCTTATATAATATCTATCTGTCACTGTTTTTATTCATTGTATGACAGTCTATGGAGTGGATCTCCAAAATTAGTGAAATAAATTGTAGTTTTACTGCAACACAGGCTTTTTGTTTCTTCCTTTTTGTTTCTTCCTATTTATTACATCATGTTGCAAAGAGGGAATCTCTATTTTACAAGATTGAATTATTGAAAATTTTGACGATTTTAAATTCGACATTCACATTTCAATTTTAAAAGAAATGATGCCAGTTTTTATGTGTTATTAGAGTTTTAATCAAGATAATTCAGTCAAAGTTGTTCGTTAAAATAAATTTTGTTTTACATCACATTACTCTCAGTACTATAATAGTACAATACAAATATAAATTATATAAAACTCAATTTTTATAAAATTTATTGAATACAAATATCTATATTTAGTTATTTTCAAAATGATTATTCGCTGAGCTAAAATTGTATCCAAAACTCGAGAACATTAATTTTGAAATACATAGTTCTATATCAATCAATAACGGAAAATATCATTTAAAATATTCTAATCACTTGCTCTAAACATAAACATTGAATCTATGAGCTATAATTGAGTGAGAACAAAGATTATAATGTGCAGGCAATTTCCCAACCCTAAAGTCATACACTTGTTCATTTTAGATGTAGGTAAATGAGTTATAATCAATAATCCCTGAATAATGAGTGGTAAATAACTAATGAGGGAGAAATGATGGCATTATGTATTATGTAAATACGGCTGACATATTTCATTATATAACAGCCTCAGAATATAATCATTAAATTATTGAATGGAAAGGAATTGAAAAATAAAATTTCGTTTTATGTTCTGTTTTGTTTGACAGGTCAGGAATAATAGAGAGATGACTTGTAGATACAATGGATGTAATATTAATGGCCGAATGATTCCATTCGATGTTTGTGGATAATATTACATATCGTTATTTAATTAATTGGTGTTTTTAATTAATTGACTTCAAGGATTTTTCGGCTTGAAATCTTTATCAACATAAATAGCGAAACTTTCGGAATGTTTCGATTTTAAAGATGCTTTTACGTTTTTATAAATCTATTTTAATTTAATTTAAGTTAACGAAATATTATTCCACAATGTTTCATAAGTGAATTAAAAATTGACACCCCCTTTAAAAGCTGCAGGATTGATGTACAAAACTGATAAACAAAAAATTGCTTCAAAGCCTAATTAATTTCGTCAACATTGAACGAAGTGTCGGCTCCCAAATATCGGCTATGTCAGACAATAACTCAAATTATTATCATGCTTTAGTAACTCTCTTCACAAACAAAACAATTTTTAACAACTGTCTCTTTACTCTAGTATTAAAAGGACGCCACTCACAATAATTTGCAAAATAATATGTTGAAAATATAATCGCAAACAGAAAAGGAATATCCATGTTGGCAGGCACTAAGCGAGGAATTACAAGAGCTCTAGTGTCGTAAATCGATTGACTAATTACCCTTTTTACTTAAGGTTTGGTAACTATACCTACAGGACAGCACGTACGAATCAATTGCCTATTCCCCTTTTGCGACAAAGAAGAGAGTCTTTGTAAGAGGGAGAGAAGTTTTTATCAAGAAAAATGTACTTAGTAACTTCATTGAGGAGTGCCTTTTAAAATAAGTAGTCGACTTCCTTCTAAATGAAGATTGAGTGATCCTTCTTAATGTGTTCTCAATTAATTGAGTGCTATTTAAATGTAATTCATCAAAATTGATTAAAGTAAACGACCAACTATAGAAAATAAATGCCATTTTATCATTGTTAAAGAAAGTTATTAATTAAAAAATTGTAATATACAAGAAGTAAAAGTACAATGCTTAAATGAAATCTTGTTTATGTTAATATAATAAACCTCCTGTATCTTCAATTTTTGACACTATGAATTTTCGAATATTTAATAAAAATTATGACATTTATATAAATTAATAAAATCACATAAATATTATAACAAAAAAATGCAGGACAAATTACTTTCTTGATAAAGAGTTGCATTTTGTTAAAATGATATTTTTAACCACATAATCCTGTTTCGAAAACTATAAATATTCCAATTTCATAATAAGAACAAGCCCGCTTAACATGTTATAGTGAAACAACCCAAGGGTTGGAGGAATGCCTCATCCTACTTCAGAGGGCTTCTTATCTTGACTGTTTGAATACTATCTATAAGTATAGTCCATACCGGAATAAAGTTCGTTTTTTGTATCTATTATTATCTATTGATGTTTAAATATATGTATGGCCTATTCGGTATGGTCCGTTACCTTCACTCTTAGGGCTTTTCTTCAATAGAGTGTCATGCCAATTGTTTTCAATTGATAACATTTTCCAATATAAAAAGTTTGCCTCTGTGTTAATCTAAAATCAAAATATAAAACTTCTTGATATTTTAAATTTTTTTTAGGTTGATCACCCTACAATGGCAGACTTGATACTCGCTAAATTCTCCGTTTACTTTCGCAACCCTGATGTTTTCCCTTCGGCTGTATCTGAGGACTCTTCCGAACCTGTCTTCCTACTTGGTAATTGTCGCAACTTCGGCGATGGTTCCCCTGCCAACCAGAATCGGTGTGTGGCTAAAGCTGGCGGCTGGCATCTCCTAACCTGGATCAAACCGGAGCTAGAGTTACAATGGAAACACTGCATTTGTCAAGTTGGTTCGCATGAAATAAGGTCAATAAATTAAACTGCGTGTTTGAACTTTTCTAATATATTTTGATATAGAAGAATAAAATATTTAATTCGAATTCAAATATGAAATTAATATATCAAATCGATATTTCTAATTTTGGTGAATAGAGTGTTAAAAACATAAATTATTATAAATAATTTTAAATTAATTGTATTTTAAAAAATATTAGATAATTATTAACATTGATGAAAATTAAAACAGCGCGGTATATTGATCAATCGGAATAGAAAATACGAAAAATAATTTGCTCAAAATAACATATTTCATTTAAGTAGGTCAAACTGCCGACCAATAAAAATGGATAATACGCCTAATTTTACAAAACAATCTGCGCGCTGAACTTGTCAAAATAGTAGAATAATTCTGACTCCAAAAAGGGCCTAAAAATCTTAAAATAATAACTTTGTAAAATATAAGTTTTTAAATTATAAGTATAATATTTAAATCCATTGATACAAATAATTAACGTTTTACTGATTTTTGTCTGAATATTTATTGATAAACGTTTATAAATATTTTTAGAAATTGGAATAAAATAAATTTAATAAAATTGGATTTAACGCTTCTTCAGTTTGATAATCGAGGGACGCATCCTTACTTTTTGTTCTTGTATTTTTATATCTATACAATTTATTATCGCATTAGTTTGTATAAGCTTTAGGGGACAATAATTTATGTTTGTATTTTTATAGAAAACATTCATTAAAAATCGCAATAAAATCTATGTGCAGGACGTAAGGTTCAATAATATTTCTGATAGTATAAATATCCACTTTGTTTTATATTTTAAACAGTAATAATTTAATTAATCTATTTTGTTGGAAATCGAAAAATTTCTTTCGAAATATTTTTCTCCTAATCCTATCTTTATATTGATTTGGAATTTTTATTTTTTTAATTTTATTTTATAGAATCGAAGAGGGTGAGTTTAGAAGTATGAAAATCCCAGAGTATAATGCAGACTTTGCCTTCTGGATGAAGACGGATTGGGAGGATCAGACATTCACGGTAACCGAAGTGCCAATCGAGGAAATCATGGAAGAGGACGAAGATCTAATGGACGCCATGACATTTGAGGAACCCGGAGACGACGAGATAGCCGATGACAGCGAAGAAAACAATGAGGAAGAAGAGGACAATGAAAGTGTTCCTGATAGCTTAACGGAAAGTAATGAAAACTTGGAGTATGGGGAAGTCGTGGACAAAAATCAATTAGAAATGACAGATGGCTCGGAACAATTCGACGCCAAGTATAGTCCATTACCCGGTGGGGTTCAAGATATACTTCGCAAAGAATTGACAGACTCCTTTGAAGAAACGAAGTCAAAGAGCGAGGCCAGCACCGACTCTGAGATCGTCGCGATTCTCTCTGGACGTCAGCGATTATCAAGTGAACAAGAGATGGACGAGGAATTCGCAGCCCATTGCCGTGAGCCGACAGACCACAACATTTCTGTCGAGTCTGCCAAGAAGTTAGAAACCCAAGCTTCCGAACACGGACTATTATCGGACGAGGAGACTTTCGACTCTGAAGATGCAATGGACGCCGCAGTGGAGAGAACCCCTAAAGTGTCGGTGGTAATTTCTCCTGATCCAGACCTTCTCGACGAGTCAATGTATTTTATCGAAGGAGCTTTATCGAAGGAGCAACTCGAGACCATAGGGGATAGAACAACATTAGTTGAGACTTCGAGTGAGGAAATTCCCCTGGAGAAATCTACGGACATTATAAAACATGACGACAAAGCCTACAATGAGACTCTAAGTCAGCCTCAACCGTCGGAAGATATTAATATTAATGTTAAGAAAGACGGAATTCTTTCTGACTATGAATTAAGTAACTTAGAAGAGCAAAATGTTGTTTTACAAAATTCTCACGAAGAGTTGGCGGTTTCAAGAGAATCAATCAATAATGATGAGACAAAAAGAGAAACAGGAAATAGCGTGCAAGCCACTACTGACTACATTTTAACTACTACTGAAGGTGATGTAGGTGTTTCAAAAGGAGACCCGTATCAACTAAGTCTGACAGAAGAGGATTGTACTATCCCCGAAAGTAATGATACACAGTGTGTCGAAGAAAACATAGAAAACGAGGAAGTTCTCAAAAATAACATTCTAGAAAAAGATTGTCTGTCTTATTCTAATTGTTTCCAAAGTAATAACTTAAATATTAGCAATACCGTCGAAGAAGAAAATTGTGAAAAGGATAAACGAACCGTTGACATTGACTCGGACATTGCATGTGAAGGAGAAGCGGAGACGGAAGCCAGAGGTTGCTCTCCCAGTGCTGCTGAGAAATTCACCTCTTCTACTTCGGAATATCCACGGTATTGCGCTGTTATAGAGACAGGGGGAAATCTCGCAGACGAGAGCCAACGACAAGCGTCAGAGGGCTCAGTCGCGACGGGGGAAACATTGTACTACAAGGAGAACAATTCTACTTGTCAGTCGTATTCTTCCCCAGAGTCTACGCAGCTAGAAGCTAGGGTAGAACAAAAAGAGGAAATTTGCGCTACAGTAGTGATCGATTCTAGTGTAGTGCAGGGCGACATAGAAGTTACTGACATTCTTCCAACTAACGAGACTACAGCTAGTGAATTACTGTTAGGCGACCCCGCTGCAGATATAGAGGAGCTACCTGCGTCGTCGACCAGTAGTGGCACAGTTTCCCTCATAAATAGTGCCTCTAGTGCAAGCACAGAAAAACACTTTCAAGCAATGGAAACGTCTGAAATGTCGTCAAATCTACCTGCGACAAATCAAGAGGTTGTAGAGGATGAGGTAGTTGACAGTTTCATGCCAAGTGTAGAAAGCAAATGCCCCTCTACCCAGACAAATGATGTCGAGGAGGAAGATGTAATTATTAAACCAAAAGTGGTTTCTCAAACTGAGAGCACCTGCCCGCCGTCCAGTATTGTTCATGAAGAAGACGACGAGGGGGACAATCAGGAATTAATGGAAGCCCGAGTATCCAAGGTTGTGAGCAGCCGACCTGTGTCGGAATACGAGGAGCTGGCTTACGGAAGTATGGACGAGACTTCGCAAGAAATGACGTCCAGCATCGACGGTCGCGGTACCGACATGTCTTCGGAGATGACTTCTAGTGGCGTCGCAGCCTCCGCCTCGATGTGTACGAGCCACACGGCAGATTCCTTCGCCCCGACTGGCTTCACTTCGGGCGACGACACTCCCCACTTAGACGAGGAGGATGAGAACGAGTTGGACACCTATAACAATGGGATGGCCGCTTCGGAATCAGGTCACATGAATCTAGAGTTTGAGAACAAGGAGCTCCATGGTCAACCGAAGAATGAGGAGTGCGACCAGTCGTCTGGAGGCCGAACACCTTCGACAGCGATTCCTGTCGGTCCAGAAGACGAGCACGACCACACTCCTGTTAGAGAGGTTTTAGAAAATGATTACAACCATGTAGCCCAGGCCCCAGTTGTAGAAAGTTTAAAAAACGAGTCTGTTCAAGAAAGTGTGACAATTTCTCAAGAAATCCATGAAGAGCCCGCTAAGGATATTCACTTCGACAAAACCGAAACTGCTGTGGAAGTGGTCAAATCCCCTAAACCAGTGGTCCAGGAGGCCAAATTAGAATCTAAAGCAGTCATGGTAGAGAAAGCTGGACCTCCTTTATCCCACAGCTCCACAGAGGAGGACAAAGTTCATCGATCCCCGGTGGTGGTTGGGGTAAACAGTCTGATGGAACGGTCCGATGACGAGCTAAAAACTCTCATGACACTCCGGAGCAAAGTTATCGTTAACGACGACTACAAATACCCAGACTCTGTGACACCGACCAAAGTGGAACACTTCACTTCAACTGATGACTACGATGTTCCCTACATTGACGATGAGGCCTTCTACTGTGAGGACTGGTATGTGAATGAGGACCAGCGCTGGAGTTGGCTCGATAAAAACTTCAAGGCAGACTTTGACGAGTGTACTCTGACTGCTGGTAAGCGCATTGAAATTATTTATGATGATTATCAGAAATGGTAGATTAAGATAAAATAATGATAAATTTCTGGTAAAACCGTTGATGCAAATTAAATAATGTGACATATTTTTTGTAATAAATCAAAAAGAGAAAAAAAATTTAAAGAATTTAAATATTTACTGTTTTGGTAATCAATCGATATTTAATTGTTTTTATTTAATCAATTTTATTAAGTTTAATATTTTAAAACTAAAATCTATAGACTTTTACACAATTTAATTGATTATTGTTCTAAATATTTCACAAGTTTTACATATTTTAGTTTTATTTTAATTACTTTTTAAATCAACAAATTTACTGAGATTTAATTTTAATAAATGTATTGATTTTAATTAAATTGTTAATAAAAACTACTTAATTACTTCATAATAACAGCTTCATAATTTGGTTTTAATTTTTCAATTAACTGTATTAAATTCAAGGTCATCAAAAGATTATTTCGAAAAATTAAACCAAACAACTATTAAATCATAAAAATATTGTTTTTTAAACAACTTGAAATTCTTTTTTATATATTTCACTAACTTCATAATAATTAATTGTCGCTAATGAAATCCTACAAAAGCTGTAAATCATTCACACCCGAACTCTAAATTAACTTCATTAAACCAAATAAAATACATTCACAATTTTTCGTACTTTTTGCGAGTTAAAAAAGTCACGATACATAGAAAGCAACACATTATAAACACATCTAAATAAAGCAATCAACCGCGGTCCATGACTGAATCACAGTACCTAAATAGGATTCTAAAAATATTGTGCATATATTGTGAGTGTCAATGAAGACCCAAAGTGCATCCACCCTTTGTCGGTTCTCACTACCAGGCCATAGACGTGTGCTACGCGGAGACCCCAATCTTCTAGAAATAAACTAGACACAGATCTCGCAGGTGGATTGGACACCTCCCCTCTTCTTTTTGTTTATATCTTTTTTTTAAGTGCATTGCTTCATTGAATATGTAGATTTGACTGACTTTTGGGTTAATGTCTATTTTGTTATCGTTTCTGGCAATAAATAGCATTTCCTGGTTCATAAATTTATAAATATACGAAGATACAAATAATACAATTTAAATAATCTTAAACGTTATATAATATTGATTTTTAACGTATAATATCTTTTTTCCTTTCGTCGACATAAAATCTAAGAAATAATAACGAATGCATTTTAAACCTATATAAATTGATGTCCTGACAGATATGTCGACATGTAATTACTTTATCGTAGATTGAAAATAATTTATGAATGTTTCTTCATATAAATTTATTTTGATAACTTCTAAAGTAAATATGTTCTCTATTACAAAGCAGGAAAAAAAGAAAGGTTGTTAATATAAGTATTATGTCATAAGAGTCTTTAATCCATAATATTTTGTCTTTTAAATTTTGACGATTATCAAAATAACGAAAATTTTGTTGATTCTGAAAAAGAAAGCTTGGAATTTGTTAAAGAAGGAGTTATGTACAAATTTTTAGAAATTTTTAAGAAAATTAAAAAAGCCTAATAATAAGTAAACTTTGAACAAAAACTTTCTAATCTAAATAAAAATCAATACAATTATTTTTAACGAAAAATGTTAATTAATATTTATATAATGTTTAAAAGTGAATGAAAAATGATTCCGAAACAGAAATATTGCAATTTTTAACAATATTTCATTGATTTTCGAGTAGATAAAGAACCTAAAATAATTAACAAATTTTTAAATATTGAAGAGTTCTTATTATTATAGACTAATTAAATGTAACACTTGTAGAAGATTTCCAAGAACTTTGTCATGTTATAATAAAGTTTCTGAGACTCAAAATGAAAACGAGTGAACTAAAAGTAATCATAAACGTATGTGGATGAAACATGATAAATAAATGAAAATCTAAATGTGAAGGTTAATTACTTTTAGTTAATTGAAATATTCATAATTATTTACATCTCCTTTTGAATAGTATCAGGAAATAATATTAAAAAATTATTAAAATTTGTTACAAATTCTTTAATTAAAATAATTTCCGCTCGTAGTTTTCACTAATTTCAACTTAATATAATTTCTTTGTTCTTAGTGATTTTATTATTTATTACAAAACCTCTATAGTGTCTGTCAATTACAGAAGATATCTGAAAAACAGAATATATCCTTATCTCACTAGGGATTGTCTGATGTATCTAAAGTTCTTATTTAATAAATGAAATATATTTAAACAAAACAGATTTTTACTAAGTTACAATTTTCTATTTGTAACTTTTTTTTCGTGCTTCAGGCTGTTTTAAAAAACTTTCTATTCTTTTCGAAATGTGGGTATGCTAAAGGATTTTTAGAAAATGTTTCCAAATATTTTTGTTTTATTTCTCCAGCTTTTACATTTCTAATCTGAAATTATTGCATGAGTCACTTGGGATGTAATTGAAATAGTTTTTCGATTTTATTAATTAAATATTCATGTTTAAATCCCAGAATCAGGGATAAGTTAACATTGAGAGTTTTATAATAGCTGCCTAGACCTGCGTCACCCTGTTATACTTTCTCGTTTGGATGATATTCCATCCAGTCTTGAAATGATGTTGTTTGTTATACCAAAAAATCCTTTGGAATAAGAAGTATACTTTTTGCGAAGTGAATGGACGACATTTAGTTATTTTAATTAAATATCATTATCTGCCAAATGAAGAAAACTAACTTAAAACATTTCTTTCAATGAATTTTTCCATTATAGTTATGAGGCAAGATGCAAGAACTAACCGATTATATTATTATTATACAAAAAAAATGTTTTATCTTATTTAAACAAAAATGTATTTAATTAAATAAGATCGATAATGATATTATTATATTGAACGCAACTTATTTTAAACTTATGGAGAAAAAGTCAAATAAGCGTCCATGACATAAACGGTTGTTAGACGTTATTTTTTAATGTTTAATTAAATGAGACTTGATTTCGTTTCCTTCAACATTGAGAAATGTTTATTTAATGTTTTTAAAACTTTTGTGCCAGGGGGTTTCAGTATTCGGTCTTGTTTACCTCAAAAAAGTAACCGATACAACCGGCGCTGTTAAATTGAATGCGTGGAAGGTTGGGACATTTAATTTAATCCTTTTTTTCTAGACTATGGAGGCAAACAAAAGAAGCAAATTACAAAAAGTTTGAAAAGAAATTAATTTTGAAATGATCGTTTCCTCATCCCAAATCAAATCAATTTTTCGTCTAACTTGTGTCAGAACTATTTTATCGTTTTGGCCCAGTCGTCTCAATGTAAAGATTTCTGATTAAAATCAAATAAAGATTCTATGAGTATAACGAAATACATAATAGCGTTATATTTTAATAATTTAAATTTATTCTATTTAATTCTGAATTTCCAACTATCTAGAATTTTACAACACTTTACGGCTTACAGAAGCAATGAAAGAAGAAAATATAACAGTTTTAATTAAAAGAATTTAAACAGTTAATATGGAATTAAATGAAAGAAAACATTAACACTGTATAGAATTCGTGCTAGCTATGGTATATTTTTAACTGATTGTGACTTTACGCGTTATGTAGGGGCACTTCGCTTGGTTATTTCTTAAGGGGTGCAGAAGATCGGATGCATTTGATTTCACTTTTGCAGCTCATATTTTTGAATTTATAGGTTTGGGGTGGGTATAGAAGTGTACCTGTGTTTTAATGAGGTGTATTGCATGTATTGCAACATTGCATGGGGTGTCTTCTGCTAGTCTTGCTACATGGTGGGATTGTTGTGGTTTTAAAATAACTTTAATGTATTTAAACAAGATCGTCATATTTGATACAAATTCAAGTAAAAAGCAACAGTTAATATTTGAATGGTCATTTACCACTGTATTATTTCTTGCTCGTCTATAAACCTATGAGTTTATTAATTGAACAATCATAAATTATAAGATAATACTAGACATTAATTAAATCTGTCTATATAAACATATCATTATCGCTAGAATTTTTTATAATTTTCTAAATATTTATTGTTTCAATTGTCGTGATATTAAAAATCGGCATATTACACTCTGTGATTGAAATCCATTCGAACTCAAATTACCCCTGTGTGTATTCAGTTCTTAACGATCTTAAATAACCTAATAAATCAATCGATAACAGGTTCACAATTTTTCTACGAAAATTATGCCAAAATATCACATGACATCGGGGTTTGAAATCTTGTTGGTAATTGTTGGTTTAGCTTCTTTCCCCACCCCCGAAGGTATTCGTCGCGATTTAATCGAGGGTATAGGCCAGGCATAGTTAGTGATTATAAGGAGGTTTGGTGGTTACAGCTGTATGTGTATACAATAGTTGATCATTTCCTATACCGCATACAGTTATGATCCCCTCTAATAATTCAGAGCAGAACTTTGGGTAGGGAGGGGAGAGGAGGGACACTGAAAAAAGAGATTAATTATTCAGCCCAATGAACACCTTTTGGTGAGTTGCTATCTGAGCAGGAATTTTTGAATTTCTGTTTCTTCGGAGTCAATACGCGCGGTGTTGAATCGGGATTGGGGGTGGAGAGAAGAGGAGAGAGACTAAGAAAAAAATCCGTTCCACAAAATACATTTCCTGAGGAGGAGTATTTGAACATGGGCAACATGAAGGGAGAAAAAATAGAATAATTTCATAATCAATTGGTGCATGAATCAATATTCATTCTAATCTGCTTACAGCTCACAAGATCTATAGATAGTGTTGTTTGATTAGCTTCAATTTTCCGATTTTCTTTGAAAGGCCAATTCTGCTTCAAAGGATTATGCATTCCTTTTTTATCTTAGAGAAAGAATCCTATTTATGTAACAACAAAGGAAAATGCCTATAAAGGAAACAAAAATGCAGACTAATTAGTCTTCAGTAAATAATATTTGCCTTCAATCACATTATTTTTGTTCTGATTTACCGAAGTGGGGGTGTTTTTTGCAATGGTTGTTCGAGTCGTTGTTGTTTTGTCCCTATTTTATTTATGTATTTTTCGACTATTGTTTTTAACAAATAAATTGTATAACGGGTAAACTATTGTATAAATAATTTTTTTTTTTATTTAATTAGTATCAAAAATCAAATACTATGAAAGAAAAAGGCAAAACATTTAATTTGAATTTGGAACAAAAGGCTTCAATTACCGTTGTTTTGAGTTCATATTCAAATCGGAAAAATAATTGTGTAAATTAGATAAATGTATTATTATAATGCGATCTATATTATACATATCATTTAAAACATGTTAGAAAACAATTTTAAAAGAAAATTCTTTAATTTAACGACTTTTTATTTAGTGTGAAAATAAAGAAACGAAATATGATATTCAAAGACTGGACAAAAATAAATTGTAGCAAATTTTTTTTTGAAAAGTTTTCTTGTATCGAACATGTATTATTTATTCAAGGATTTTTTTCATTATTTATCAATTCAGTTCAATATATTTCATCGCTTGAATAGACACAAAGCAGACAGTTTTATTTTCCTCGTTGTCTTCTTTCGCTGAGAGCGGTTATATTTTTTCTGAGAAGAATTGCCGGATAGAATCTCAGCTTCCTTGAATAGATGAAATCACTTAATGTCCAACTAACTCCATTGCAGATAGTTTATACCAGTGAGAACTTTGGGCCAGTGTTGAGATGTTGACTTGAAAAAGATTTAATGGAAGTTATAATTCTTCTTATAGGTCGTTATATTTTCACGTTGTCGTAAAACAAATTAATTTTTTTAAAGTTTGCAACCCTTAAAATAATCAAGCATGATAGAGAGCTGTGGCCAAATTCGTAGAAAAGTTAGAAAATAACATTTTATGATTGTATAAATGGAAATAAAGATATTTATATTTAAAAGGTATCTTTTACTTTAATTAAATTTACAATTTAAAACTTTGATTTTTGATGTTAGAAGATAATTTTGAAAGAACGTAATTATAAAAAATTATTTTTGTACTTTAAGCGGTTGAACGTAATATTAGTTTTCAAGTTTATTGATAAGTGGGAAAATTTTTTAATTTATAAATATTTAAATACTAAATTGTATTATTCGTTATAAGTATACACAATATATACTATTTTGCAAATAAAAAAAGGCTGTTGTACATATAAATAAAATATATTGAAGAGTTAACATGTTATAAATTAAAATATTCATTATATTAATTTACAGCTGTCCATGTCTTGGAGAGTTCACCCCAAGGTCAGATATATTATAACTTAACTATATTCTGGTAACCGGGACACTGTTGTGCATGCGATATTATATTATTCGATTATTACATATATAGAAATATTAATTGCTTTTGTATACGCTTATAATCTAAGAAAGATATCGTTTATATATATATATTTCTTTTATTAATTCAATTGCATTAGTATTTATAGTTTTATACATGTTGTATATTTGCCCCATTTCCTAACTTTAAATATACTTATACAGGCTGTACAATCAATACATTCGAATGTAGTTTTGACGTTAAACATTATTTTAATAAATTCAATTTTAATTTATTCTCGTAATATATATTTAATTTTTTCTTAATTATTTAACAGTTAAATTTATTTATCTGCATAGAATGGAATCAACAATACAATTAAACACAAACTATTTATAAATAGACCACCATTCATCCACTAATTGATTTATTGATTATATTCTCAAATAATTTTCCTAATCAAAAGAGACATTGACTAGATATTGAATGTATTATAATGATCTTAAACTTGATGACAAGCCTCTTGATCGGATGTGGTAAGATTTAATTCCCCCAGCAACTGCAACACTTTCAGTTTGCTATAGACTAACACAAATTAATCGATGACAACACGGAACGATTACTGTAAGGAATTAACAGTTCAGCGATTAAATTTAGAACATTAATGCTCTTATAGGAAGCAATAATAAAACAACAAAACTATCGAATTGATTTAGCATTTGTTTGGGTCTGGTGGTTAAACCAGAAGTTAAGAAAAACTTTAAAAAAAATCATTTATGTGTAATCTATATTTTATTTAACAAAAATGTCTAAGAGTTTAGAGCTGAGGAACACAACTGCTCAACAGTTTACCCCGTTATAGGGAACTTTGAATAGCAAATATTACGAAGATTATTTTCCCAATAATTATGTTTAATTTAAAATCTTTATGAGAGGTTTTCAATTTTTAAATATTATTCGTAATTTTGATAATTTGAATAAAATGGAAATTCAAGTTTAGAGTTAATGCAAATTAATAAAGTTATACTGCTAGCCTTCGATATATGATTAAATTGCATACTTATTTTCTTTCTGGTAATCTGACATTGATTTGAATCATTTACTTTATACAGATGGTTCCAGAAATAGCCGTAGTTGGCCGTTTTGGAAGAGTGAGTACATTACTTCTAACTGTAGTACCTTCTTAATTGTTACAATTATGATGGTTTTGGTAATTCCTTTCAACCGATTTGTAGCATGAAATTTGGTTTTAGATTGGACATACAAAAGATTAATAAATGGTTCATTTAAGTTGCATGTTTTTATTTTTGTAATTAATATCATAATAAATGCAATTTCAAACCGTATTAATTTGATTTTATTTATTGTGCATTAATTGCTTGTCAATCGAAAATTGCAATTTATAATAAAGGTTTATAGTATAGTTACGTCCTATAGACAAATTTCGGAACTTTTCAAAGCAGTTTATATAATCGATATCAAAATTGTTAAAATAATGAAATTGTAAACTGAGAATCAAAGACTAAATAGTGATTTGTTTAGTCAAATATCATAATGCGCAGTTTAAAAGACACAGTTAGACATACATGTTTGACATCCGTGTGTTTGACACAGAATGGGTACACATAAACCAGATATAAATAATTAGGATGTGAATCATATTCTGGGAAAATTTTGTGTTTTAATATTATACTATTTTTTTTGTGAAACGTTATGATATCTTTCAAAAATTGTAATTTAACGAATTTATTTGTGATTTTTTAGTTTAAAAACTAAAAAATCAGTTTAAATGAAAAAGAAGGCAATCACATGACGTCCATAACATGTCTGTAAATAATATCTTTTCTTAGAAATGGATTCACTAGACACATTTTAAAATGAATAAAACAGACATTAATAGTGCACAGACAACACACGCATAGAAAGCAACCTGAAAACCTCCTTAGTTGGAGGGAGGAGAGGAGAGGAAGACGAAAGATAAGAATTAATCCGCTAGATTTATTATTGCAAAAAGAAATTGTATAAATCTATACCGGATTCTATCTGTACCTTTCTATTCTAGTCCATACTTGTCCAAAATATCAATTGATTTGAATATTGAAATCTAAATATTTTATTTTTTAAATAAAAAATATTGATTTCCTAACGATTTAATAAAGCAATAACTGGTTAATTAACTAGTGCAGTTAATATGAGCCCACTTCTTTGTTTATAAAAAACCTAGCTATAAATTGTTGTCATATTTTTTTCTAATAATAATTGTACTCACGTGATTAGACAATTTAATTGTGGTAATCAATCTTAGTTATTTTTAAACTAAATCATTGAAATAATAAGCGACACTATAAATCTAGACGTCTAAATTTATGAAGCATAATATCTTGAAATAATTAAACTTATTAAGAAATGTCTTTAATACAACGATTAAAAAAATACTGATTTTCTTGAGGAGTTGATTTTTTCACTCTTAAAATTCGTAAATTTTGAAAGTTAATTTAATTGTTGAAATTGTGTATATAGTCAAACAACTAAGTACATCTTGGCTCATGTGTGCAAATTATTTTAAAAGAAGAACACATTGATATCGTAATAATATTTTTCTAGATCGGCAAACTTAATTAAATTATGTCCGAAATAAAAACTGCCAAAAACAAAATGGTGAAATCTTGTTCGGCCCATAATTTTACAAATAGAATTGTGAAGTAGACCAAATCGGTCAATATATCTGTGCACAAGTAAGTTCTTTTAATTTTACACATAGTTTGAGTCTCTATTGTCGTATATTCTATATTTATAACAAAATGTTTTCTGGAGAATTGTTTATTTAAGTCAATTTAATTAATTTAATTAATTTAATCAGTTTTCTTTTGATTTTCCCGTTTTTTTTCGGACATTGTCTTATGTATAAAACGTAGTAGTTTGCCAATCTGGAGAAGTTTATTACGATATCAATGATGAAAACTGACTCTGTAAAGGTATTTAAATAAAGTCGGAATTATAATAATAGTTATATCTTTCATTCGAAATAGTTAATTGAAATAATAAAAGTTCAACTTCAATTTTCTCTAACCAAATTAACACAAGGATTTATTAAATTGTCAAATTATATTAAATCATGATAGCCGTTCAATGAAGAGTTCCTTAAAAAATCATTTTTATCTTGAGCTGTGATCGTTTTTACCATATACTATAATCATGCATCAATATTTATTTATCATTTACTCAAAAATAAAATCGATTTATGCCAATGAGAAAAAAGTTTCGACTTGAAAATCATCTTGAACAACAATAAATAAATGATCGGCCACCCAAGTGATATGTGAGATTGAAAAACAGAAATGATAAAATGAGAAATTTTGTTTCCTGTTTGTCCTTTAAAACGGGATTGTCTGACATTTGGACGGTCGGATTTATATTGATTTTATATCGTAATATATCATGATACTGAGGCTGATGCTTGATATTACTCAGGTTAACCACCACGATGCAAAACAATAATAAATCATTCCTTTAATAAATGAGTAATTGTCCACACTATTCAATTTTATATGTAGCCTATCTGTCATATATAATGTATGACAATTTTGTGAAGGATATTAATTTCAACTGTTTAAGAAAATTTCTGTGAATAAAATTATACATTTTCTTCTAAATTCAGAAAAATTTCATCTAAATCAAATTTATAAATAAACTAATGATTATTATTTTAAACTGATCGGTAACTATGTTCGGATCATTTTTCGGATAATTAGATGCGCATGTGTACCGTATTGTTTTTGGTTATTATGTAGGTCATTGCTAAATATCGTTACAAATAAGTAGCATATGACCAATATCTAGTTTAAATTATAACGATATATTTTTAAGAATATTTCTTTAGAATTATTTAAAATTATTAAAACTATCTTAGTTTATTCTACTTGAATATTCAAAATGAAATTAAACAAAAAATTACCTTCAGATAATTGATTTACTCTCTGAAGTTATAATAAGGAAAACATGAATTCAATGTTCAAATGAAATTTTGCAATATGGGCTTTATCATTCTTCGAAGTTATCATTCTAGTTTATTACTCTTCTTAAAAATTAAAGTTTTTTAAAAATGGAAAATTTATTCAATTTTAGTATTTCTATTCTTTATTAGCATTGATTACTGAAATAATAAATATTGCCTCGATTGTTCTTTCCATTAGAATGTAGTGAATCTAAGTCTTCATAATTCTCAATTTGAAACATTTGATACAAATTTTTAAACTAAATAAATAGGCAAAAAGTTTGAATTGTTTTTAAAAAATATTTTTTCAAATATTAGTTAATCAGAGTTAGTTTTATCCTTTAAGTTTACTTTTTGCAAATTCTTAAATACATGAAAAATACAAAAACTGAAATAGATAGGTGCATCATTAGTAAGAGCAACATTACACTTTTAATCTATTTGTATTACTTAAACAATGAAAAAAATCAATAAATTTTTTTTCTACCAATGCTTTTCCAATATTCTAATTCCTCACAGAATCTCCTCACACTTCGCCCGATGGCAAACCGGTAGATGGTGTCATTCACCCCAAGAATCAACCTCTTGACAACAAGGCTCCTACTAGACGTCGAGGCCTCCGAAATCTCTGTGGCTGTGTTAGTCGACAACGAAGATAGGACAGCAGGTCCACGTCACCATGCCCCCCCCCCCTCCTCCTCTGAACTCCCTTCAGAAACTTTGAATTGTAACGTGGTCATAGCGATTAGTATAATGATGGAGACAGCTTATATATATCTCAATTTATAAAGAATACAAAGTATATTTAGCGCTTTGTAATCGTGTTTTGTGTAGTACTAATAATATTTTTTAATAAAATGTAGCTTATATTAATCCATATACACAAAATATTGGCATACCTACATAATATGGACACCCTTCTTGAAGGTAGCATTAAAATGTAATCTATTTTTATGCCAGTGATCTTTGTTAATGATTATTGTTTATTTGTTAAAATGAGAATCCAAAAAGAACTCGGTAGAAGTTTTCATACAAGCTCTTTAAATAATGTCTCTTTACAAAAACATTTAATGTCCGGTTGCAAATCAATACTTTAATAAAATAAAAAGAACTAGTTATTTTATTTTATTCTCATTGAGAGAGATAAATATCTTTTTCCAAATACCTTTTATTTATCACTACAGATCGGCAGATTTTCGCACCACATATACAGCTTAATGTATGTTATTTCCTTTCGTAACCAGAACTCTATTTTCATATTAGAAACACGAAGCGATATATAATCAGAAATGGATCTCTGATCCTAGGACAAGAGTTTATTTTTCAAAGAAATGATGCCTATATCAACGCCATAAATGTTGCCTTTGACATGTCAGAATTCTGCGACTGGTTGTTGTGCATAATGGTGTTGGCTAATAATATACTTATTGCAAACTGTTGAGCATCATACTCGATCTAATAAGTTATAATATAGCTTTGTTTCATCCTTATATACTACAAAATGGTTAGAAGGTTTCTGCATTTTTCCTGATTAATGTTGTTTTTTTCTTCTAATATTATTTTGCATCGGAGCACCTCATTAATCCAATCATTAATTAATTGAGCTGTCTCACTTTCGACTTATATTCAAGTTTCACCAAGAGGCCTAGTCATGTCCTTGTGATTCGTACACACACCTCTTTCATATACCGACCCCCTGAAATCGATATCATACCCTTTATCTTGATTGGGGAGACGAACTAAACTATAGCTTGGGTACTTATGTATATTTTCATAAGTTTCCAATATGTCTAATGTATTCCATGTAACAAATGTAGTGTATACTTTATTCAAAGTAGAAGTCTTACCTATAACGGCGACTTTCAAAAATAAACAAAAAATATGGAGCATTCTTCTACCTTTGAATATGGACGCATCTATAATAAAATGTTTGCTCTTGATGTACTTTTTCTGAACAGAATTTCAGTACATCAAACCGCTTTGTGTTTATTTTACCTTCTTTAAGTAAAAACTTCGCTTTGCTGTAAAAGTATTAATCGTTTTTTGTTTCCATAATACCTAGATAATTTCAAGATAATGTGTTATTTAATTTATTTGTACAAGTCAACCCCTATTTGTATATTTAACTTTCCATTTAGCTATTCATGTTGTTGCTATCAACAAAAAATGATAACTTTTGAACACTTAGAACATGTTACGCCCACATTTTATCCAAATTATTTATAATACGTAATTAACTTATTAGATTTTATTGCTAACTGTAATTGTGTATTTTATAATTATATTAATCACTTTTTAAAGTATTAATTTATTGTTATACCTTCCTACCTACCTAACTGCAATAGCTAATGACTGAAAACATACAACATTTACTTACATGTGTAAATATTTAGATACACCACAACATATATTAATCTTTTAAAAAATCTTTAAAAATTGCTTTGTTTAACTGTACAGCGTAATCATATTATTTAAATAAGTATTTTTCTGCTTTAGATTTGTAAACAAGGTTGTCGAGGCTAGTGCAGTATATAATTATTTTGATTTTTTTTCTAAATTATGATCATTCATTTTGTAACATATCTATTGAATTAGTGTCCCTATATTTGGAGATTGTTCATTGTTATTAGATTTCTTGGTTTTATTTATTGCTACTATAATCTATTCAGTAGGATTTTGGGTTATTGTTACCTTTATGATTCTACTTATAATTAATAAATTATTACATATTTTTAAAAATGCTTTTTTCACAGGCGAGATTTTTTGTTGTTGAATATTATAAAAAATTATTTGAAGCATTCTTTTTAAATGTAGTTTAACAATTTTATTCATTATAAAGTTAACGTTTTGTCAATATAATATTCTTAAAGTTTTAAATAACGAATATGGAGTACATGATTCTATAAACTTGAAATTTCATATTTAAAACCAAAAATAGAACTTCAAAGATGTTTAAGATGATCAATTGTTTGATATTTACTACCTGTACGAGTGTACAATTTGATCGTCGGTACAATATGATCGTAGGTACAGTATGATCGTAGGTACAATATGATCGTAGGTACAATATGATCGTAGGTACAGTATGATGGTAGGTACAGTATGATCGTAGGTACTATATGATCGTGTGTACAATATGATCGTGTGTACAATATGATCGTGTGTACAATATGATAGTGTGTACAATATGATCGTGTGTACAATATGATCGTGTGTACAATATGATCGTGTGTACAATATGATCGTGTGTACAATATGATCGAGTGTACAATATGATCGTGTGTACAATATGAACGAGTGTAGAATATGATCGTGTGTACAATATGATCGTGTGTACAATATGATCGTGTGTACAATATGAACGAGTGTAGAATATGATCGAGTGTACAATATGATCATGTGTACAATATGATCGTGTGTACAATATGATCGAGTGTACAATATGATCGAGTGTACAATATGATCGAGTGTACAATATGATCGAGTGTACAATATGATCGTGTGTACAATATGATCGTGGGTTCTATCTGGTCGTATGTAAATAATATGATCATTGATTTATAGAATCTGTTTGTACAATATGATTTATACCCGTATGTACAATTATCAACGGTTGGATAGTATTATTGAGTAATATTTAATCTTATCTTTGAAATATAACTAATTTACTCACTAAAAAGAGGATCACAAAAAAGCTTTAAATTATCTCATAAATAACCTTCTGTTTTATCTTAACAATGTGGTTTAAGCACCAAATTTCTTTCGGGATAATATTTATAATAATATTTAACTTGATGATTATTTTTCAACGAGTCATCATAGATATATAAGAACCCTTACATCATGATTTTAAATTGGTTTTGGGGATGAATGAATCATCCCTTACCTTATCAACAGAAAATTATTTGCCTGTAGGTTTACTAATACTCTAATGTAGTTTCACTACGTAGTCTCATTACAAATTCAATTGATGAACTAGTAGGTATATGGAGGCATTGTACAGCTAGTTAGGTAATATATTCATGCACCTATACACTTATTGAATTCCACAATAATAAGATAAAAATCTATGGAATGGAAAAGGTGATTTCGTTTGTATCTAGTCGACTGAATAGTTAACACTGAATATTCATAAAGTATATAAATCGATATAATTTGTGTAAATGTCTACATAGAATATGTTTGCAGTTTTCTTTCATTATAAAATAAAAAATCTTGATTTGGTGAGAACACTGTATCCAACAATAGGGAATATAATTTAGAACACATTGATCTAAAATTTGTAATTTGAATAAATGCAATTCAATTATACAAAATATACATCCATCCGACATATCCACTCAAATAACTCGAAATATTCACGTAATTAATTAAAGATATCCTCGTGCACGTAAATAACTCGAGATATTCACGTATTTAATTCAAGATATCCACATAAAATACTCGAGAAATTCACGTAATTACTTCAAGAATCCACATAAATAACTCAAGATATTCACGTAATTAATTCAAGATATCCACGTAAATAACTCAAGATATTCACGTAATTAATTTGAAGATATATACGAAAATAACTCGAGATATTCACGTAATTAATTCAAGATATCCACGTAAATAAATCAAGATATTCACGTATTTAATTCAAGATATCCACGTAAATAACTCAAGATATTCACGTAATTAATTCAAGATATCCACGTAAATAACTCGAGTTTTTCACGTAATTAATTCAAAATATCCACGTAAATAACTCGAGATATTCACGTATTTAATTCAAGATATCCACTAAATAACTCGAGATATTTACGTAATTAATTCAAGATATCCACGTAAATAACTCGAGATATTCACGTATTTAATTCAAGATATCCACGTAAAAAACTCAAGAAATTCACGTAATTAATTTAAGATATCCACATAAATAACTCGAGTTAATCAATTCAAAATATACACCAAGATAATTCAAGATATCACACTCACTATATTCACGTAAATACTTAAAATATCTACCATATTCATATAGATAACTCAAGATATTCTCAATATCTATGATGAAAATCAAGATATCCACGTAGAAAATTCAATATAGACAAATTATTCTTTTTAATTTTGAGTCATTTCTTCATTCATATTTCTATTAAAATTATTTTAATTCCAGAAGACGTTTACTGCTTACAATTTAAATAAATTAAAATTTTGCTAATCAATGAAGAACTACAGCGAAAAATTCAATATTAACGAAATATAGAAATATCATATTCCTGACCATAAAAACAAATTCTGTATAATATTTTTGCAAATATTATTGAATTAAGTGTATTTCTAGTATACTGTTTCTTCAATATACATATAAATATATATATAATTTTTTAAAACTATAACTTAAACTATGGATATATTTCTACTTGGAGGTTTTGTGTTTATTCAATGAGTTTACTGTCTGAAGTAAATTCACAGGGGAGTTCAAATTCTTAATTGCTTTGGGGAATACCTATACACCGAAAAGATCTTGGTGATAGATAATAATGAGTGGATATCATACTCCCGAGTTGTTGGGCACTAGGAAGCACGAGTTAGGGTAATTAGTCCCCATTTAGCTATTGTTTTGCAGTTTACTATTATCAATAAGATGCTTAAATGCACACTGTAATTATTATATAGGAAGTAGTTTTTTTAACAATCATATTAAGATTGATAGATTTCTATACTGTTGACATTTAAGAAATATCCATTTTTAAATCAGTTATAAAAAATATGTTTTAGTTTTAAAAGTTTCCGTTTATCTCTTTTTTGGTCATACTTAAATGAGAGGTGCAGTTCGAGATTTGATTCTGCACATTTAGAATGAGTAATTAATAATATTTGATCATTGTATTTTGTATCAATTTTTACAAACCGGATTCTCGTAGACAAAAATAGTATAATTAGTATAATTTATTTTCTTTACTTATCCTCTTCAATCAATATTTATTAATAAAAACTATTTTTGTAGTTTTTGTAAATTAAGATATCATATAGAAGTCAGTTGGTAATTCAAACGGAAAATATTTCTGACAATTTATATTAAAGAATGATATTTTTTGTCAAAAGATAAGATATATTGCTCCGTTTTCCTTCAAGGACAATAGAAGATATTTTCTCTGCAGAAGTGTCATTTTATTATTTTACAATCGACATTATGTACAATATAGAGATTTATGTTTGTTGAGTTATAATCGGAATATATATTATGATGTTTTGAAAACACACAATAACTAAAAAATTAACTGTACATTAAATATTATTTTGTTAAGCTTGTTAGTTGTAAGCCAACAGAAAAAGCAAGTTACAAGCATATATATCTATCTCGAATAAAAGAAAAAGAAAATTAATTGAGTAAGTTATACGTGATATAAAAAGCAGCAATTAAAATTTACTACTTGGACTAAACGCATCTTTTTATAAAATTGTTATTTATACCTGAGTTATCTAAAATAATGTTCTTTAATAATTTTATAATAAAAAAGTGTTGAATTATCATGAAATTTTAGAGGATTTTAGAACTTACTATACCTATATACAGAATATAAAAAGTAATGACTTTAAAAAGTAATATGTTCTAATCTTGATAATCCAGTTTCATAATTAAACCAGTCAAAATTATATTTATTTAAACTTAATGTTTAAGTGAACTAAAATCGACAATCATAAAAAATATATAAATGAGGTTTCGTTCTTGAACCGCGCTTAAAATAAACGGCAAAATTAAAAAAAAGAATTTACTTCTTAATAATTTTAAGGTTGTAAAATTTACGTAATGCAATATTTACAATTTAATTTTTATCATAAATTTATTTCAATATTGTTAGCTTTCTAATAGTTTTATATATTCTCAATCAAATTTTATTTTATGACATTTTCGTCAAATATCGATAAACTTATATAATAAAAATATCGAGTAACTATTTAATCTAGGGTATTAAAAAATAACATTTAAATATTAATATTTATTATTTAAAAATGTGATAAGCACTAGCAGAATTGTTATATCATAAGGTACAGCTTTGGTGAAATAAGATGGGCAGAAGAAAATATTAAATATGAAAGATTTTTTTAATTTCAAACTTTTTAAGATGGTATGTTAATTGTTTAAGAAATAAGTAGAGTAAATAAAGAGAAAGTTTGATTAGGTGTCCCAATTTATGTATATGCAAATTGTAATGATAAATATTGCAATTGATTATTTTGAAACAGTTTTATCTAAACAATATATATACATTGAATATTTCATACATGTTATAGTTCTACATATTAACGCATTAAAATTTTATTACCCAGTAATTCTATTTGCTAGCAAAAATTATTTCGTTGGAATATCCAGCTTCAAGTTGCAAAATTTTTATCCAAACGTAGTGTATAAAGATAAGCAATTTTACTCCCAACAATTTTAATATATTGATTGATATCCTGGATAGTTGGAAACTCAGAATATATATATATAGCCTCGTATATGGTTACCGCTGCCGTTATAAAAACAATAGTTAGATTATAAAATATACATAATACCAAAACATATATTACCACATAATTATATATAGTCCTAATTGATTGAATCTGGTTCGATTTTCGAATAATATGTTCGCTTCTAAAGATCGGTCTTTCCTTTCTGAGTTAACATCAACATTTATGGTAAAAGTGGTTTTCTTTTTAATTTTCCAACTAAATTATACGTTTGTTTGAGCTTCATATCACGACATCCTTTGGGAATTACTGACTGATTCAAATTGATTTTATTCTTATGACGTGTATAAATAATCCAAACGACCTTAATACAATATAGTTACAGAAAATGCTTTTGGTTGACTATGGAATGTAAATTAAATCCAAATAATAATATAACGTTACAAAAATTGAAGAACAAAAAATTAAGACGAAGTGTACTGAAAATAAAATGATTGTCTAATTAAATGTTAAACTATCGAGATATTATTATAAGAGCGATATTTTAAATTTGTTGATTTTATTCAGTCCTTAATTATAGCGTAAAATGTCAAATCGTCTCTACAAATTTTTAAAATAATAATCTTATCAAATTTTCAGACACTAACAAAATATATTGTTTAAATATTTCATAAAATAATTAAAATATTTTAAATTAAAAAAAATCGAAGCTAAACTAATCAAAGTCAAAATATAGTAACTAATATTATATTGAACCTAAATGTTTTAATTTTAGTTTTAATTTTAAATGTGAGGGTTTTAATTGAGTCAGATATTAAATTCCACAGAGATGAGATCTGAATTCTACCAGATAGCCACAGCCCAATAATTATATAGCCTAATCAGTAGATACCATATGTCACCACTGATAATTTAAATAATTCAAATAATTGACCCGTAATATTATTAATTAAGTAATTATATTGAAGACATTATTTATTTACAAAGAAGAATATAAA
This sequence comes from Vannuccia rotundouncinata, assembly GCA_034780395.1. Lineage (NCBI taxonomy): Eukaryota > Metazoa > Platyhelminthes > Proseriata > Coelogynoporidae > Vannuccia > Vannuccia rotundouncinata. Next base: position 78,227 of record JAUZNC010010005.1, on the reverse strand, counting down.
AACAGACAAGGTACAGACAGCAATCATATTAATTAATATAAAATACAGAAAATATTTACAATAAATGCAAAAGAGCCTTCTCGATGGCAACAACAATTACAATAACAAAAAAGTAGAAATCCATCAAATTAATTAGTTCTTCAAATATAGAGAATCAGAAAGCTACCTTGATATAAAAACCATCTTAATAATCGTCCAAGATAAAAACAAAACAGTCTACTAAATGGGGAACCTCTCTTCACAAAGACTGTGTCCGTACTCCTCGTATTCCTTCTTGGTGACGAGATATTTCTTCAAGTCGGCAGAGCTGTTTGCCAACAGGGCCCCGCCCTCCCAGGCAGCCGTTTGCGGTCTGAAGAAGTGCCACAGTCCAATTAAATAAACGCTCTCAGCACTCAATGAAAAATAGTGCACACAAATATTTTCATACCTTTCCGATGTCTATTGATTTTTAATCTATGATAATTTGTTTCACTCATTGTCATCTGCTATGCTAATACTAACTTCAGCTATTGAGAGTTGACGAAACAAATATTTTATAAAGTTAATTAAATCTTCATAGATATTCAATAGATACTTATATAGATAGCCCATGACAAAAATGTAAAATAAATAATTATTCTATTTGAATTGAGTGAAAAATCTGCTGTTAAAATCAATGGGAAACCACACTCAACTCCAGATAACCAAACTACCTTTCTATCACTTAAATCAATAACTATTTATCTATGACTATGTGATAATTTAGTTTTACTTGATTGAATACTCCAGTTATACCCCAATAATGCACTGCACTTTACCACAAATCTAATACTAACACAGAACCAGGAAAATCTCCGTTTAGACCTGCAATGATCCAGCTATAAGATATATTATTATAAAAACGTGAATGTATAAACAATTTACTAGAGTCAAATTATCTCCCAAACCCGAAGTTTTACATTCCCCCAAATCACGACTACGTAATGATATTATGACCCTGCGCAAGAAAATTACAACACTGTGTTGGTGTCTCCTCAGGTGTAAATACACCTCCAAGGGGGGTCACTATTATTACTTCTTAGTTCTATGATTTTCTGTTAGCTTAGGACATGGATATAATATCAAGGGGAGGTGTATGTATACCTTTCCGATTTGGAGACAGTGACTGGGAAATCGTCGGGAACTGAGGTGGTAATCTCTTCTTGTCTGCAAAGTGGGATACGGAGGCATGATTAGGATCTTACGGTTAATAGAAATAGTTGGGTGGATAAAAAACATACCATGGTGGGAAATATACTATAATTATAAGTGAATGCTGCATGTATATCAAGTGACGGTTGTTCAACAGCTTTATTTATAAGATAATGTAATTAAATTGTTTTGGAAAACGTCTAGATAAATCGGACTGTTCAGGTCACATGATTCTTGCAAGATTCTTACATGATTTAATTACAAAAAACAACCGTTATTGCAGATAACCAGCAGCATCACTTGCACAAGCAGCAAAAATAAAAATATCTGCTTAGTTTATTAAAGTTATATTAGATATCCCGCAGATAATAGAAAATAAAGGGAACAAAAATTTAATAAAATGATTTTCAAAAGATTTTCACAATATCAGCATATAAAAATGTTATTAATCCAGGTACAAAATTTAAAGGGAGATACACAACTATATAGATACAGATGTGGCATTTTGATATACTTCGTCAGTCGACATTGTCGCAGGTTTCAAGTATCATAGAAGTGTCTATTGAAAACAATCAAAAACTCACTTCACCCTAAGAAGAACACAACGCTACCTTCATTATAATCGCGTTTAACGAATTTTTTCATTAAAAAAGAATTTTTACGATCGATAACGGAGGTAAACAGCATTCAAGCGAATTGAGATTCATTAAATTAATAAGATACAGAAATTACAGAAGAAAATATTATAAAAATACTGAAATGCAATCTCCTATTTTAACAACTTTTTAAAATAGTAAAATCGGTGGTTTCGAATTGAGATGAAAAACAGGTTTAAAAATAGTTTTTTTTTAATTGTTCCGTAAAAATACAATGATTTAAAAGAGTAAATCCAGTAAGGCAACATACAGTCTCTCGTGGAGTCCTGGAAAGTTGGCATTCCCCCCCGCCAGAAGGACCTGTCGACAGAAGTGCGGCTGCAGAGCGGCTGGCAGACTGTTTATCACGTGACATGTCGCCTCAGCCAAGCCCATCTCATCGTAGCCGACTTCGTTGGGTCGAAAGAGGAGTTCGGGGACGGTGAAGCGCTCATTGTTGAGCCGGAGGATGTACTGTTCGGCCCCCGCGGCTCGGCCAGTTGTCTGGTCCGGTGGTCGTGTGTAGCCTCGGCGAATTGAAGCGTAATCCGGGAGAACATAGTCCCGGGCGATCGTGTTTCTTGGTCCTGTTTTTCTGCAGCGGAGAGTACAACAAATGGTTGAGTTGGGGAAAATCTCTCTCTGCAGTTTCGTCCATTTTGTAAAAACGAAAAATCAATAAAAATTTAAAGAGAATAACATAGATAATTTATTAAATAAATAGATTAAAATTATAGTGTGAATTTTTTTCTGAACCAGTTTTCGGCATTTTAATGGTCACGTTTTAGGGGAAGATATGAGCAAATCTAGTTGCAAACAGCCTCCATATAATTGCGAATGTAGAATAACAGACTGTATTTAGCCACATGAGCAGAAGTGTTATGATGCGATAAACCATTAATTGGACATCTCAGATTAAATATTTCTTAAATTCGGTACACAATACTGTGTATGTGAAAGTGTATCTTTTAAATAGGAAATTCACTTGCAAAATAGAATTATAGATTATAAGAAACAGAGAAATGTAATCAAAATGGTGAAATATTATCTAAATACTTGAGTGAGCTGGTACACAAACTAATTATCTTATAATTATTAATATCAAACAATTACATTTTAAATAGTTCTATATTGGTTAGAAAAAGTAACGCATGAACTAAATGTTTTAACGGAAAAAAGGTATTGTCACAAAGCTAGATTATATTATTGACAGAAAATAATTCGATTATTCGACATAAGAGAATTGACTACTTATAAGTAGTAACAATAAATATCGAGTTAATTCACCTTTTTATCTGAAGTAAGCAAGGATAGTATATAAATATATTTAAAATAATATCGCTCTATTTTAAATGTGTAATAAAGAAATTCATAATAATTGTGTTACCAATTATGAAAATGTTCAAGTTACTTAGCAACGTCCATATCAGCCCTGAAATCTTGAGACAAATAGCAAACATCTTCTTTGCATTGATTCATGACATAAACTTCGCTGCGAACATCCAGTTGTCTGCAAGAGAATGAAATAGCATCTTTATTAAACTTAGCTGAGCAAAATGTGTATCTGGGATTGTAAATCATGGAACATGATACACTTTAAAAATGTATCATTAAAAAAGGTTGGATGGAGGAGAAGTAATCATTGATTTGAAATTAATTTATAAAAAGTATAAATTTCAAAAAGAATTCTCACCGATAAGAAATGATTTCAATGAGCCGATTTGTTAGAATCTTTCCTCCGATACTCATTCTGAAAGCATTTAAAAGTTTATAAAAATATAACAAAATGCATAAAATTGTAACGGAATTTTAATTACACATTAGTTATATTATAATCTTCATGTAGACATTCTATAAAATAATATAAAGTAATCATCAATAATAAATATGTTTTACCTTTTAACATACTGCTTCATAATCTTGCCATCTTGATAAGGGACAAAATGACTGAAGGAATATCCAGAATCCACCACCAGAGCGTATCTCGACTGTGGCGATTTCTTTTCTTGATTGTCCTTATAGTGAACCAGGAATCCAGCTGACGAGAATAGATTGAAAGTATAGATTGAAATAAAGGAAATGCAATTGATTAAAATTGTGCAGTGATTAAATTCCAAAACCTAACTAAACATTGAAGAATATTGGTGATTGTAAATTCCAAGACTTTTTAAATACTTATATTAGTTCTCATAAATTTAAAGACTTTTCTAAATAATGGAATGAATTTTTGCAATTCTAAGACTTTTCCAGTTTTCCAAGACCCGTAAAAACCCTCATTAACCAAAAATGAATTTCGAAGTTTTAAATAATAATATATAAACATATTTATGAACAATGATGTCACAGAAACAATTTAATCAAGCCCAACTTACGATTTGTTCTGACAAGACCTTGTACTTGATACTCTTCAAAGAAGATTTCGTTCATTGTCTCTTTTGTTGAAGCAAAGTTAAAATATGGCTCTGTGACAACTACATTGGACTCACCAATACTGTGCTTCTCCTTATCAAAAAGCAATAAATAAACAGGGTAAACTGGTGCCATAATTATTTATTAAGACTTTCCATACCTTTGCCATTATATTCTCAATGACATGATCAAGAATCTGTTTCTGAATATCCCAGTTGTTGACATATCCCTAAAAAATTATCAGAATATGGATTCAGTAGACTACAAATTATGAAAATGTTGCAACATCAAAAAATTATTAAAAGAGGAATTAACAGCCTCTAATAAGTCAAATTTTCAGTTGAGTATTTTGTGTTGTCAGATTTTTTAATTAATTGGTTCAATACAATATAACTAATTCACTATATAAAGAAACAGTTTCAATTATTTGTTCACATATATTATTATTTTGGAAATACAGATAAATTTTACTTAGCTGTAATTAACCTTAACATGCTACCCATGTTTATAAAAAATTTTATTTAGGTTTGAGTTAATATTTTTGGTTTTCAATTTTAATCTACCAATTCTGGCTTTTACACCAAATTGCATCGTTTACCACCAGTGAATGAAATATAATAAAAGGTGTCCCATTTATAAAAGCAATTGTATACATAGGATAAATATAGATAAATTTTCACTGTAGAAAAGTTAAAAAGATGATTTATAAAATAATTATTAAATTATATAAAATTTAAAATTTGATATTTTAAGGAAATACCATACTGGACTCATAATTAAGTACACTAAAAAATTATTTTATTGCAAAAATATATATTTTTACACTATTATTTAGCTTTATTTTTTAAAATGTAAAAATTTAGGTTTGACTAAGAATTGAATAAAATAAATCCTATTTCAAATATCAAAAACTCATTGTATCCGAGTGCATTTGATGCTATTTAATAAATCACCTTTTTGAATGGCATGAGACAGTATAAACCTGAAAGATTATTGCAGTCATCAATGTCATCTCCAAAGAACACTCGATTTCTGATACTTTTGGCTTTCATCATGGCATTGTCAAGGATTCTGAAATAAATATAAGTTAGACAAAGGATATAATTTATGACTGTTTATATGTGGCATGCAAACTTGTGTAGTATACCTTGTTAGCTTTATGTTTAAGAATATAAGCAAACTATTTTGATGCAACTTAAAGATTAATAACTAGGTAAAAAATATTTAAAAATAATTTAAACATATAATATTAAGCAGCTACAATTGCATACCACAAGAATTTTCAGAAAAAATATCCTGATGTTCAGACAGTTTTGACTTTACAAATTATTTACATATTTGAAATACTCATACAACTATAATGATTTGAATACCTAATGCAAAAAACATTGTTTCTACACAATTTCCCACAAACAATTCACTGACTTTTCCAGGTTTTCCATACATTTTCAAAAAAATTCAGACAATAATATATATTTTTTGTAAAGTAAATAATATGAAAAATATCAAGAGTGACATTGGATATAATGACATCTTTATTAGTTCCCCAAACACTATTTTATTGCATATAAGGATCATCCCAATTGATCATATTACTTGATAAAAGTATCAAATCATTTGCAAAAAAAATGTTTTTTGATTAAATCCTACTGGGATCCCAGACAAATATAAAATTTAGTTTAATAATTATAACTACAGATATAAATAAGTATAAATTAAGTAATCTAAGTTTAGAATCTTGTTCCATCAGCCCTGTTTTATAAATATCAGTTGAAAAACAATGGACAATTAAATTATAATTTGGCAAAGTTATCCAGATTAAATTCACATGAGAAGCAGAATGATATTAAAAATAAATTAATAATTTACTTTGGAATTTGTTTGGATGATAACCCAATTTTAAGTGATCCTCCACCAATATCCACAACTAAACATGGTTTACTCATTATATGTTGCTAAAACGTTTGCTGTCAATACAAATTGATCTCAATGATGTTAATTAAATTGTATACGATGGATAGTAAGTCAATTCGAACAATGCTGATGCTCAAACTTTATTATTGTTTAAAAGGGACATTAAAATATATTCGTAAGTTTCTACTTAACCATAGATATTCTATCATTATAATAACAGTAAGTATATAATAAAATAAATTATACTGTTTCATATATATTTTTTTAATAAACAATATTTTGTTATTATAACATGTTTTAGCCTAATAGATTGATATAAATATTATCCCTTACTTAAAGATTTATTCAACTAAATTATTTAAATTATGGAATATTAAAAATAGACAGATTAAAACGAATAGTTAACTATTCTAAGACTTATCAATAATTTGATCATTTAGTAAGGGTCTAGATTGCCGAACCTTCCAAATAATTATTTTGATTCGAAATTTAGTCTTTGTTGTATTAATATAGCTTTGTTTTGTACTCGCAGACTTTCACGACATTTTTTTCAAAATTTGATAATTTGAAACTTTGAAATAGAATTGTGCCTTCTCAAATAAAAACGAAAACAATGTGAACGCTACTATCGAACTTCAAACATTGCTGACCATATTATCAAATACTTAGATAACATCAAGCTGGTAATATAATTCAAAATAAGCGATATAAGCAATCAGTGCAGTTTTTACATCATCAAGGTTTATAGCAATCCAAGGTGGGACAGATTCCGAGAATAACTTGTTGCAACTCCTTAGACTGTGCTCCAAAGATGACCCAAGTTTGCTCAACTGGTTGCAAAGGACGCACTCACGAATGCTAGAGTTTGATAGCAAACAATCGGTTCTGAGAAATTGGCTTCAGCTGTAATCACGTCACATACTGTTTCTTTTCACTCATTAGTGACGAGTACAGCGATGCCAGTAACAAGGAACATTAAGCGCTTTGTCTTAGATGTGTTTGTGAAGATTTATCTGCAGTGAGAGAAAACATCATGGGCTCCAGATGATATTAAAGCGTCGACAAAACTACCTCCTCAGGCTCATGAATACCCACTTAGCTTATCGAACATGATGGGCGAGGATCGACCGGAGTAAGAGTCAGGATTCTGGAAAAGCAGAATAGGACATTCATCACAAAAAGAAACAAGAAGACAAAGAAAAAGTGAAGAACTGCGATGTAATCTCAAGTATCATCAATAAATTCTGGAAGTAGGACAAAAACCCGACGAAAAAACACAGCCAATAGAGATCTACAGACGTTTTGTCCAAAAAGGTGGACTGTTAAGCTTTATCTCTCTAGCAAATCGATGTCAATTATGTAATCCTTTTGCTGGAATGCCTGCGGAGAAAAGGGAGGTCAGGATTATTGGCAGTCAACTTCGATCTCTAACTGGCTATCCTGCTGCACTAATATACAGACAATTTTTCTAGAACCCTCGAGCACATTGAATTATCAGAATCAGAAGATCAACATGTCGCCATGCTGACAACAACAGCTCTGCACTTAGTAAGATGAGCATTTTGAAGCTTTCTTCACCAGAGTGACAATGGAGACTAACAAGATCGGAGCTGCAAGAAAGCTGGAATTAATGGCTGGATGCATCCAGAGACGGTTAAAATACATTTCCGCACACTGTTCTTCTAAGCGTTGGACTAAGGGTGGATCGATCCAACGGTGATTTATTTCAAAATGATTTCAGACTCTGCTGCATATGCAGAACCTCATTGTTCAGTAAATCAAGGGGATCCAGTTGATGAGGAGAAAAAGATCATTGATGCGAACTACTCCGATGATATTTCAACATTCAGCTCAGCTCAACATTCTCAAGTCCATGAAGTCTGGACTGTCAATTGGATCTACTTACGAACTTCTCAGGATCTTCAGGATCTCTGAGAAGTGCTTGATAAGTGAAGAGATAACTGTAGCAAAGCTGATTATGAGGAGTCATGCAACGACAGCCTCAGATGAGCGCTCTTTTTCAATGGCTCGCCGACTGAAGACTTGTCTTCATTTTAGAACAAGTCGACTGCCTGCCGTTTCAATGCTCCTGCGTTTTTTGCAATCTCACAAGCAGAGGTGTGATGAACTCGAACTATTGAAAATTGCAAACATTGTATTTTCTAAATCATCACAACTCTTTTCTGTCTTTGGACAATTTTCAAAAAATATTTTTTATGAATTTCAATAAAACATGACTAGATGTTAAAATAATGTACAGCCACTATTTTGATTTTGTCCACAGTCCAATTTTGCATCTTATACTTATATATATCTATAATCTAAATATTGAGTTTTCAATTCAGTAAATCTATTCATGGTTCCAACTTCCAACTTCCATAGTGTTCCAATGTTTCACCCAATTATTACATATAGCTTTTTTCAGATTTTTTATGTTTTTTTCATTCGCATTTCCATGTGATTTACTGATTTAATTGTCACTAATATTAATCATATTAATAAATACAATAATAGTAATAATTATTATAGATTTTTAACAAATTTTCAAAAGTTTTCAATCATTAGGGAACTTCATCCATCTGTCTGTTGAAATTAATCTGAAAATTTAAAACTAAACTATAGCTAAAAATTTCAAACAAATCAAAATGTTAATCTACGTTGTCTTAATTAAAATTTTTAAGCCATATTTCTCAGAGATTTAAAGTAAAAAACCATAGTATGAATCATAAATATAGTTTTTAACTAATTTTTATTTAAAAAATAGACTCCGAACTATAGCCAATATATTAATTTACATTGTCGCTTTGACCCACATTGCATAGATATATAATTTGAATAACCATATAGATATCAATTATAAAATATCGGAATATATTTTTGGTTATATCGGAGTTTATATTTTATAAAAAAATTGTTAAAATTAATCTATATTTTATTATTGATGTCAATAATATGCTAGTTCGCTTTATATTTATTATATCTCTATGCAATTTGGCTCAAAGATGAGAAATATTGAGGTATATACTTACTCCTCTTTTATGCTCTATAATGGTGAAGACAACGTTACATTAATATTTTTGCTAGTTCCGTTTTTACATAAACCCTTTTAAAGTTTACCTAAATGGGCTACCTATTAATTGTTTCTTATTGTTAAATATTTTTTCAATTATAATAATGCTTGCTTTTTTATATTAATATTGCCTTATCTAATTTATATGGTTCGTACTTATAATCTCTCCATGATTCTAATACGATTGATAAATATATTTTGAAAAAGTTTTAAGCATCTCTAAAAGAAAATTTAATGTATACAAGTTCCATAAATAATAATTCTATTTTTAATATACGACGTTGTTTTGCAGTTGTACGATGTAAAAATAAGTCATTTTTGAAGTATTAATAATCATAAGAATATATTATATATATAAATATAAATATCAAATGTATTTACAACAGTGAAAAGAACAATTATTAAATCAACGAATAAATTAGCGATAGGTAATATATATATTAGTATAGACTATAAGCATTTATATATGAAAACATGAGTAAAATGCATAACATTATCCACTCTTAATACAGAATCGAAGAAAACTGACAATTGAATAAATAGAAAAAAGAAAGATTATGTTGAAATAATCCTGACCTCACCGATCAAGGTTGAAAAATCAGACTAACAGTAATAAAATTATTGAGTAAAACGAATTATCAATATAATAATTAATATTTAAGGAGCATCAAATGTCCAAAAATTGTAAAAATAAAAAAATGATATCTATATAGGAATTTCAACTAAATAAGTTAAAACTTTGTACAAAAACAGCCAATGATGTCAACGAATGGATTACTATATATACGTACATTATGTACACTGATTCTATCCTAAAATATGTATTTATAAATTATACAAGCACGTTATTTTATAATAAATTGTTTTGAAAAAAAATATTGTTTTTATTTTTCTTAAGGCATATGTGTGGGTAAAATATGATTTCATAAATTCAAAGTTTGATTTGAAAAATAAACAATATAACAATATACTCTGAATAAATTATTCAAGATTTTTTATAAGGCATTGACTTAATTTATGTTGCAAAATTTAGCATATGAAATCATTCATTGTATTGTAAGAAATCAAAATTAACAAGAACAAAATTTAACAATTGACCTTAACAATTTAACCTTAATATAGTGTAATGAATTATCACAAATATTGTAAATTATTCACATAAATACACAGCTAAATATTTACACTCAAGATACTTGCGCAAGCGCTTAACTGCTGCCCTGTGATGGAGGAAATGGGATTAATCTCTCTATATAGTATTGTCGGACCAAGCTACTGTAATAAATGGTATATAGATATATTTGGTGTAGAGTGGCAACATCGGAAAAAACTGATGACAAAAATAGCACCGTTAATTGATTTTATTATCACATTGATATAACCAACTATTTTAAGTTATTTAAGACGTGTAAAGTATTGCTACAATTAGAATGGTGAGCATTATAGACTATCATGTGGCCCACATCGTTTCATTGTTTCGGCAATATAGGGGACGTTGTTCTACTATCATTAAACATCAACGTTACACTCGCCACCTTTCAATAAATCCGTTGCAAATTTATAAACAAGTCTTTGTCCTGGGACCTTTTCAAGAATCCGTCTGGAGTAGTAATACCTGTAAGAAAAAAGGAGGAGTTGTTGTGAAATCAGCACTTATAATTGCGTACAATATTATAAATTTGAATTTCGCTTGTCGACTTCTAATTGGATTTCATACAATATTTTCTCGTAGTATTTTATTACATACAATTTTTGTTGTTTTAATTAAGAAAAATTAAATCATTTGCAATTACTGTATACCATTGAATTGCTTCTTTTATTAAATACTGCATTTATATATAACTGTTGAAAAATTATTTGTTTTACAATTGCGATACTAATTCAAGACAATATTAGTGAATACTCAACTTAATTATCTTTATATATTTTAATCGATTTTTCTAGAAATAGAAAATATGTAAACAAAGAAGAGAGAACTATGCCAAAAAAACTCGTGTATTTTACATAAAAATAAGGCGTTGACGTATCACTATGGTAACGCTGTCTGACGAATATCTATCCAGGAATGAGCAATGCACCAACTCTTTTATATTGGGAACAATTTTATTAAATCAATATGAGTGATTACACTGTTATGACTAAGGTATTAATTCACAATGGAAGATGCAGGGTTCACCTAAAATGTGGACAGGTATTATAAGTCGTTCATTGTGTTACTTTCTCTTACTATAGGTAACTAACTATAAGCTATCGGGAATTCCTTCAATGGAATTTCCGGAACATTCACAATTAATTTACATCGGGTGATTTTGAAGTCATCAGCAAATACCTACACAATCGTTTCTGAATTTATAATGTAATCAGTTTTACAGTGAAAAAAAATAGCTTAATTCTAAAAAGCTCTGAAAAGTACAGGAATCAAATAATTATAATTATTCTGATAAAATTTAGAGAATTATATAGTCTTATTATATATTGTTAATAATTCATAAATTGAAATATGACGCAATGTTTTATTGTTATGACGAATTGAAATTGTTGTTTCAGTTTTACAAAAGGTGTTAAAAGGTGTTCAAAGTGTCAAAATATTATCCACTGATTATCTACATTTATGCAAAAGCCGCTCACTAAAACCGAATTAGTATTCTCTAGTTTGGCTGGATACCAAATCCGGAATAAATGTTTGATAATGAAGGAATGATAAATTAGCGTGAGAAAATTGATTAGTCTATTGTGTTTGTATAACAACTGTCAGAATAATATTCTATAATTTTTATTTGGTCATATTAGACACTCTTATAATGTGATAATTTGTTAACATACAGATTTTAATCAAAATAAACAAAAGAAATTAAACCAGAATGCAGTTGACAATTAAATATTTTATCCGAATTTAACTTTTTACAAAATTTTTAAAAGTTCAACTTAAGTTGTTACCTTAGAGCCCGGCCCATTGTCTCATAATTCATTCCAGGTTTGTTCTTTCGGTCTCCCCATAAGGTGGCCACCCGACTGCTGTTGACCAGTTTGAATATTCCACGATCGCGATCCAGCCACCGAATGTAGGCCGGCGCATAACGTGACTTGTCGAGTAATTCCAACAAAAACTGCCACAAATAGGTCTGTCCACTCTCCCGACGATGTCGAACTACCAGCGGCCCATCGGGTCTCATTGTCGGCTTCGGCTTTGTCGGTCCTGCGGTTGGAGCGGTGTGCGTGGAAGACTTTCCGCTATTATTGAGGCTGCTACTGCCGCCACCGCTGCTTTTATTATTAGTGGTGTTCTTGCGTGCTCCGTTAATGGCGGCAGAAGACTGCGGCTGACTTTGCAAATGGAATTTCTTTGGCTGATGGGGTCGCGAGGAGTTGCTGTCGCCGCTGTACGGTTGACGATAGATTCTTGGGGAGGAGGAACGGGAGGGGAGGGAACAGGTCTCCACTGTACTGTAGGAGGCCGCAGAATCGGGGCGTGTAACATGGGCGTTGTTTGGTTTGGAGCGATTGGACTGCTTACAATGGGAATCGGTCCAGCGGGATGTATGTTCTGTGGATATTTTATTGGCTGAAGTAGAGGAAACATCAACATCATATATGTCTGAAACTATTCAATTATTAAAATATGAGAATGTTGAATAATTGGACAAAAATTGGGTGCGGCTGTTAATTAATTCTTACGTTTTTAATTTCATATTTAAAATTGTTTATTGCAATAGCACTGTAGTATTAACTGATTTCAGAATAACACTAGTTACAATGTTTTATGGTAAATTTTAAAATGTTAGTTAAATGTAAGTTAAATGTAAGTTAAAATGTATAATGTAAAGATGCATAAATCACTCTTGTTTTTGTTTAATAAAGTAATTATATTTACCCTGAAACTCTATACAATATACATTAAAATAACTTGAGATAATCAAGCGAACATTGAAATATTTTATCAATATAATACAGTAAAAATATTATTAGTACATTAATCAAATTCCATCCATTTTAATTGTCTCTTGATGCATCTAAAACAAGCTGTCTTATAGATTGTAGTTCACACACATATTATGGGTTAACGAAAGCCAATCCATTTTAATGTAAAGAGGAATGTATAGTTTATTTAACTATTTATAATATATGTCTTTCAAATGCACGACGTTTTAGTGAAACCTATATGTACACCTTTACATTCAAGTTGGTATTGTATTTATATACAAAATGAATTAGTGAAGAAGTTCAGACATACTATAACTTTATAACTGTATATAGACTATAATCTATAGAAGAATGTTGATTAATTTAATTGTAAATACCACTTAGAAATTTTACTATCTTGAGTTAAGTTTGCACTATTTATAATGGATTTCTACTTTCCATACGTTTTATTATTATTTCATTTGGTGTGGGTCATGAACTAATCTATAAATTTTTCTAATTAATAGGTCAGAAGTTCATTGATATATATAGTGAACAGAAAATTATGAAATTATGGTAACAAAATACTTACAAAATGCATAATCTTCACGGTTCTCACATTTGATCATCCTTACTGGTTCATTCGACTTCACCGAGTAATTATGGGACACAGTTCCTGGATCTCTTCGAAGCAAGCTCTGATTCATAGCGAAGGCAACTTCTTCGTCTGCCTGCTTCGTGCTTGAATCTTCATCACACCATGACATGGAGTCCACGCCCGAGTAGCAGACTTCCTCCATCTTCACCTGGACATTCTCAGGACGCCAATTTGTGTTGGCCGAGGTGCTATTTCGAGCCTGATCAAACTCCATTTCATCAAACTCCAGATCCAAATCGTACCCATCCAATAGATGATCAAGATAAACAGTTTGAGTCAGCGTTGGGTCTTCTCGGTCGTTCGGATTGTCGAGATAATCTGTCAACGCTGGACTTCGAGGCGGAGAGGTTGGAGTTGGCAGGGGGATGTCGGGAATTAGACTGGCCCAGTCATCTTCTAAGCCACAGCAACAGCTGTCCACAGCCAGATTGGACCGGGACTGTAGTTCAGGTTGATTTGAGTTCGCTATCAAATGTGAAATGTGGGGCAGGACTGTGAGGGGTGAATTGGACGGTTCTAGTTTAACGAAGGTGTGGTCAGAGGGAAGACTGGCCACACTGTCCGTGGTGCTGCCACTGTCGGACAGATGGTGCTGATGCAACCATTCCTCTGTGCGGCGGTCACGGCTGTTCTCATTGGTCGGTGAGAGCACAGTGTCCAGATCCAGCTTTATGTCGTCGAGCACATCGCATGTGAGCGGCTTGAAGTCGCGAATGTAGTTTCGTTCGTCCAGGCATAACGTATCTGCAATGTAGAAGAAGATTTTCCATGTTTAAATCAAAATGGAAACATGTGAATTAGAGATCAGAATGATCCAATCAAAAAGTAGGGGCCGGGGTGGCTATAAATCTTACCTCTTAAATTATTTACATTCTTATTCATTGCACCTGGAAATAAATAAAAAATCAAAATATATGACAAAATTCACTTAACTTCGTTTAAAAACTTCCAACACAGTTCATAGATTTGTCTCAGAAGACAATTGTCTCAACATTGTGCACTTATCTTGAAATTAGACTTTAGCGAAGAACTCACAGAGTAAATTAATATAACACCTTTATAAGCTGCTTATTAAATTAAATTAATACATGAATTAAATCAGTGTTATATAATCATTAAGAAAAACCTTGAACTATCATAGTAGTTTAACTTCTTTCATTATACTATTATAATTAAGAAATTGCGAACCTATATAGAATAATGTAAAGTTTAATGTGATTTATCACATGCATACGAAAATAGTTTGACGGTATTTATACACAGACAATAAACCACTAATCTCACGACTTGAAACCCTTAACAAGTACATTATCTTTTGTTAAATAAATAATATAAATAGTTTAAAATCAGCAATTTAATTTGTTTTATTTTTCTATATATGTTATAATTAAAAAAAGTATATTTCTTATTTATTTAAAATAAAAAATTTCCTTTTATTTATCACCTGTTTGTGTTTTTTTGTAAATTATCCTGTATAACGGTACAGATATTAAAAAATTATACAATACTTAATTAATAAAAATTAATACAATGGACAAGGGGCCAACAACAAAACAAACGCAGTGACAAGAATAGCAGATATCGGTGGGTCGTGTTGTAGGAATTACAGTTGTTTATATTCCTATTCCTCAATAGCTACATTATATAGAAGCGACGAGTACTGACAAACAAAACACTATTGATTTTTAATGTTTAGATATTCTTTCTTGTATGTAGTGTCTCTGATATGAGTGTAAGTAAATCATTTCTGGTGACTACATTAACGTATGAAATTGTAATTTATTGACTTTTAAAATGGAATAATGATTTCATTGTTGACTGATAATTAATAGAATGTAAATTTTAAAATGTTTGCACGATTCGTACTATTAATTAATTAGTATTAATTAACATAATAATTGAAGGTTATGAAATACAAGTATAATTATACAAACTCACCACTATTCGAATTTTGTGACAGAAATCGTGGCTGATCCGAAGCAATTAAAGATCCTTTATTGTCTTTGTAGCCTGAAGATCGTTTCCTTTTGATCAGAGAGAAATGACAATCTTCAAATTCATTTTCTTTCAAGAAATCGGAATTGATTTCCTACAAAAGGAAGTAAAGATTTGCAATAAATAAATAGATAAAATAACAAAAAATTATTTAAAAACTTACAAAAGGAAAATATGTTTAATAAATTAATACAATTATTAAGGAAGCTTACTTGCAAATATTTGTGCTCAAAATATGGCTCATTGAAGAAATTCAAACTGTGGTGTACTTCACTTTCTGTTATCATTCTGAAGTAATGAAGAAAAGACTCATTAATATACAAATTTTCTACCGGCTTATTCAATACGAAGCACTATTCCTCACAAAAATACCTTTTTATACTGTACGGATACATTTGACTGAGTAAAAAATATAAGTTTAAATATTGCACTTTTAAAAAAAATCCAATTAATCGAATTCGCGCTGAAGTTCCAACTATGCACGGTAACTGCTCGTTCTGTTGTGACAAGACGGAGGATTACCTCGCCCTTTTACATTCACGACCCCTCCCAAGTCGCATGAATCATCGGCATTGTAAGGGAAGGGAGGATTACCTCAGTAATCAGCTGTGAGTTCAACTTATTTATTTATACCCAACCAATCAACTGACGATGGGAGTCATGGCTTGTTTCTTTCTGTTGAGTAATATAGGGATTGGCAATTGTGTATTTTTAGATTTCTTGCAACAAAATTCACTACCTACCTATTTTTAATTGTTAATTTTAAATAAATACCATTTCTTTATTGATTATTAATCGATTGAGAATAATATTCGAAAAATATAATTATATAAATCAATAAAAATTATTATTGATTGTAAACTGATTAAAAACTTTAAAATATAGAATATGAGCAAGCAAAACCTATATTGAAAATTTGTTTTGATTGATTATTGATTCACATTTTTATTGATTCTAAATTTACAATTTTATAAGCTTTGTTTCATTATTAATTTATGTTTAGTCAACCGCATCACATTCCAGAAATATTTAAAATACACTTTTTTAAAATTATATCGTCAAAACAAATTAATTGTATTAGGTAAAATAAAAGCCCATACATTAAAATGCCAAAATTTTGTTATGATATTATAATCCGCATTATTTAAATTTTTCATATATACAATAGTAATAATAAAAAGGGAAAAGAATTTTATAACTATTGATAGGTGGGTCAATATAACGCTGAAGGACCCCTTATCCAAAAAAGACAAACTTTTGATTTTAGTGGTTTATGTTAGGAAAGATTAGTTTGGGTCTTATCCGCAACATATGAAAGTTGGACCCAATAGATATAAACATGTATATAAAGGATCTAAATACATCATTATTTTTCTGAAAAAATATCCATGGTCATGTAAGACGTCATAGCCATTTTTCTAAATAATAAACACACAAAATAAATAAAATAATGTTTTTATTGAATGTCTCAAAAAGGAAGCTTTGAAGACCATATTTCCAACAGATAGAAAAATGATCATTTTCTATCAGATGGGTTGATTTAAAGACAAGAAAATGTTCAGGAATCACTCAATGTGCAAAAAATGCTGTTTTGGTGTGCTCTCTTTTTGAGATATTCACAAAAACATTATTTTTTGACGTTACTTTTTTTTAAAAATGGCTATGACGTCATACATGAACATTTTTAAAATATATAATATGAATTTAGATACTTCATATACAAGTTTCTATTTATTGGTAAAATATTATATGCATCCAAAATGCATCATAAAGCAGTTATTTGCGATTTAAAGTTTTTATTGGTAAGATACGGAATTTACATGTTATACTATATATATATTATGGCATTGGCGTCCATCTTGAAATTATGTAAATTAACCATGTTATACCAGGTTCAGATTTTGGGAAACTTTTTCTACTGAGAAACTTATTGACTTAATCAATAAAAGCTTTTAAGTAAAATTTTTGGGGGTCAAACCATATATTGACCTGACCTGATTAAGACTAAGGAATGAATATATAAGAACACAAGAATATGAAAATAGTATAAGCGATATTATTTTATAAAGACATATAAAATATATAACTAACTACATTGCAAATAATTAGTCAAAAACACAATACGAATAATTACAATATATTTATAATTGTATAAAGTAAAAAGTGAATGTTTTTCACAATTATGTTTTCTAATCATATTAAAAGTTTGTAAGATTATCATGTATACTATAGTATATACCACTTTATAGAGTACAAACTATTAAAAATACCTTTACATTTGTATTATAGCACTGCTTACACTCACATTCCTCGGTGCCAAGGAATAATGAACTAACAATTATACCTATTTTATGGTATGTTAAATATGTAGCAGTTAATGGTAATCACAAGAGGGTCGAAGCATTGTATAGGCATATTTGTATAGAAGCGGTTTTAAAGTTAACTGACCATGAGAAATATATGTGAAATCTGTTGCATCAGAGTGGCATCAAATACAATGTAGCAATGTAATCATAGTACTACCGCCCACTCTAGTCATGCTTTTGAACATATGAGACGACTAAACATAATATACATTTATATATAGGTATTAATTGATCTCTTAAATATAGCTTGTATATTGTGGTTCTGTGTAATTGCCTACTTAAAATGTGGATATTTATATGCCAATAAAACTAGAGTATAAATTATTTTCTGCATACAATTTATTATAAATTAGAAGATTGTATAAATAAACAGTTATTCATTAAATATTTTAGTTGCATTGTTATAATATATCGTGTGTTTACAAAATACAAAACATTTTCGACCTTAATTCTATAATTCTTACTTTATAATAGACTTAATAATTGTTTGACTTAGTTCGCATATAAGGGCAAACAGAATTCAATAAAT
Source organism: Vannuccia rotundouncinata (assembly GCA_034780395.1). Lineage (NCBI taxonomy): Eukaryota > Metazoa > Platyhelminthes > Proseriata > Coelogynoporidae > Vannuccia > Vannuccia rotundouncinata. Next base: position 59,581 of record JAUZNC010010005.1, on the reverse strand, counting down.
GTAAACACACACAGAGACACCCAGAGCAAATATAAACAGTTCAATAAATTCCCGAAATTTTAAAAATCTTGTTTTATGTATAATATAGTTAGTTACATTATACTTTAAATACCTGAAATATGTTCATAAAACTGTTTATTTAATTAATATTTCAGAATTTCAAATATTATTTCATTTTAGTGCTTGGCTATTTATCGTTATAATCAGTTGAGTTCTTTGAATGCTCCAGCCTAGCAATTGACGAACTTATAGAAATTACAAGGGTCATCTGAATTTAATTCTGAAGAGTTTTTTTATTGCTTTAATTTTTACTTTTACAATAGTAGGTAGATACTGGAGGAGGGCGATAACAAATAACAATTCAATTCCACGTATTAGAAAGTGAATGAAAAAATCAAATCTGTCTAGAAGTATTTTAGAAATTTATAATTATTGTATTGAAATGTAGGAATACTATATTTTAATTTTACTTTTTTCGATACGCAGACACCACGAAGGAGGAGCCATTTCGGGTTTTTCTAGCGATTTCATTCCTTTTGCACATCCATTCAATTTGTGACAAAAGGCTCAACTTATAAATGAATTTTTAAAGTTTTATCAGAACTTGAAGCAATTATCAGAAATTGAAGCAATTAAACCTATATAATGTAAATGAAAACACACCTAATAAAAGATAACAAGTTTTTTAATCTAATAGAAATAGAGAATCCTTTTATTTTGAAGAAAATTTTTATATATTCAGTTTAGAAACAATATTTTTGTCTCGAGCAGTCAATGTAAATTCATGGTAATAATTCACCAAAAGTTAGTTCATTTGTATATTTGAAATACAGGAAAATGTTTTTCAAAATGCTACGAAATACTTGTTAAATAGTTTAGAACTACTATATGTCCTAAGCTCTGGTTTTGATAACCCTAACTAATTTAAAAACAATTTTTTTATTTAAATAATATATGATTAAAAGCATTGTTCGTATATTTTTACAATAAATCTGTAAATATAGGTAGATTTTTTTTTTCATTATTATATAGCTATCTCCATTAATTGTTTTCTATACAGAAATAAAATTAGCAATATTATAACTAAATAAACGATTGATATTCACGATTCACGCAATTGTATATTGAGTTATGATATTAAGAAAGTAAATGTTTGTTTATATATATTTGATATAACTATATCGATTGAATGAAAATTAATAATTGTTAGGGAATGGTTTGTAAAAATCATATAAACTTCAGTATTGTAAAATCTTATATAATAATTTCTGAAAGGTATTTTGATTATGAATAAATATTAATTTTCATTTTGCTTTATATACTGATATCGTAAGAATATTTATCTAGATCGGAAATTTTTCTAAAATTTTGTCTCAAATAAAAATGGTCAAAAAGACAAAATGGTGAAATTTATGGCCCATAATTTTACTCATTTATGGCAATGAAATAGCCCAAAACGGTCATTGATTATTAGTCATTTATGTGTCCTATATATATACAATATTATTAAGAATATATTATATGTTTTTTCCAGGGGAATTGTTTATTTATATCAATTTAAATTAATTCAATCTGTTTGCAATTGATTTTTCCGTTTTTATATCGGAATCTATTTTATTTATAAATCGTAGATGGTTGCTAGTCTATGAATAGTTAAGTTAACAAATGTTATGATTAACAAAGTCTTAATGTTATAGTTTGCGTTTTGGTACAATCTTTTGTGTTTGGTGTAAAATGTGTTCAACATTAATTGGTATAATGTCGATAAGATTAACATGTCGATTTTTTGAAATAAATTTTGAATTTCACGGTTTGTCCATATAAATATATTAATTTATAGTTTATTAAAAATTACGTTTTATTTGAAGTTGTCTGAGCACTCTGATTCTAAATATTGTAAAATATGTTATAGAATTTATAATTTTCAGATTAAGTGATTATATTTCAATAATGTTGATTATACTGACCAACTTCAAGATTATGTAATGTTATTAATTAATATAACTTTAAAATAAATAGTGTAAAAAAATATATCTTACCTCAGATAACACTGATGGACTTAATTGTCAATTCACAACTGAAAATATCTCGCTTGTTGAATGTTTTTTCCGTTTTGCACAAATAAAAAATATATTGACTCGATGAAACTGGCCCAATAAAATCCAAACTATGCGTAGCACAATGGAGTTGCGAATAACAATGATACAATCATTTAAGACAAGTTTTACAACGAGAATCTTTCGTATGAAATCCTTCGTGCCGTTAAACGAAAAAAACGGACCCTTGCAACGTGTCTTTTTAAAAACTTTAGGCACAAGTCTTCGCCGATTTTCTAGTACAGTATAGTTCAATAATACCTTGGAACTACTGGTATTCTACCTATATTACCTATGTATACCCACCAACACAGAGAGAAGTGTGTATTATAGCTAATAAAAGTCAACAATGAGCCGACAAAACTATGCAGACTAGTTAGAAAACATTATTTGGTTTACTCTATTCTGAGACGACTTACTCACTCACTATAAGAATGGCACAAGAGACAAGCATTCATCCGCACCCCGCATACCCTGGAGGTTGAAGAGCGTTTTCTCTCAGCGATTGGTCAATCAGGTAATTGTTAGATTATGTAAGCATTGTTGTAACCGTCTAGATATAATTGACAAAGATAAAGCGTGTAATATATGATGACTAATTGAGTATGCATGCAGAACACCCCCATAAATTTCCGATTTAAAATTCCTTTTCGGTCATCACTCGTAATGGACAAGAACCTACGCGTTGATTTATTTTAAAGAGCTTTTAAAATGTTCATAAACTGATTAATAATTTTTGATAATATACTGAAATTATTTTTCTATAAATTAGAATTTTATTGACATTTAAAAAAGAACCATACGGTAGAGATTCGTAAACTAATATAGTTAAAACATTTTCTCTTCATGATAATTTACAATATTTCATAAAATACTCTTCAAAATCTCTCGGGCAGACCAACAAATCTCAGGTATTTCCATTTAATGCGGATTTAAAACTGGAAAGGACATTTTTGCGTTATACAAATATTTTATAGGCTTCTAAATAAATAAATTAAGGTTTAAGATTAATATATTTTCATATTTTTTGTAAAAACTATATACAGGCATTTACTAATAAGCTTTATATAGGCAAAAAATCTAATTATATTTTATTTAAAATACCCCAAATTAAATATACCAAATATTAACTATACTCTTAACAATAAATCCAAACCTTTTCAGTTACAATCTTTAAAAAGTCATTAATTGAGTGAATAAATGTTTTATATTGTAATCCACTTGACGGAAACAATTGAAAGCAGACAAAAAAGATATCCACAACATTACTGAACAATAATATACAAGAGAGTTAAATTATGAGTGCTTGAATTTGGCCATCTTTTTGAGCCGATCTCTTAAATTCATTTGCTTCTCACGGAAGCTCTTCTTTACTTTGGTCTTCATCTTATGCTTGACCATCATGAAGGGTTTCATCTTCCTCTTCTCCCTGTTGGTGGTGCTCGCATTGGGGTTCTGGCGCATCACCTGAACGCAAACGATAAAATAATGGTAGACAAAAGGAAATATTGATTCTTGATACTATTCAGGATAGTAAAACAGAATAAATTTAAAATTCTATTTTATATTGATTTTGCAGTCGTATAAGCAGGGGAAAATCAATAAATTCAATATTAAATTCAGGATTTAAATTTAAATATATTAATTAAAAACATCTGATTTAAAATCAATTAAAACAAAAATGGGCCCAATTTACGTTAGGTTTACATGCGTTGTAAATTTAATAAAAAAATTTTAAATTAAACAAAAAAACATCGCCGGACACCATACGGGAAAGATCAATTATCTCTATGACATTAATTAAGGATGAAATTACACTACTGGTATCGAATGATACACCCAGCCTGCCAGCTTTCTCAAGAGCACAATTTGTAATGAGGTATTTTATTATCGGAAACTATACATCATTTGAGAACATACATAGTATGATAAATCTGTACAAATACCGATTACATATTATTATGAGAAGACAAGTACCTATCGTACAAGGCCGAAATCACGTGCACGTTATATATTAGTCAAATAGTTGGGTTCTGTTTCATAATAAAATTGGCATAAAAAATCATACCATATAAATTCCAAAGTTATGCGTCATGTTATTAAATACAAGACAAGATAATGTTTGGCCTACATTCCTTACCCCAGTAACAGGTTACAATTATAATGTTTAGATTTAACACGAATCATCTTAGACAATGGCCTATTTCAACAGAGATATTGAACTACCCAGTAGGTGAATGTGTCACGGTCTTTTAAAAGAGATTAGTATGACAATTCCAGTTTATCCAGATAATCTGATGAAGAAGCCCGCATAAATTTATACCTGGTTGTATCTCAGCAAACCGTTTTCCACGTGTACAAAGAAGCAGTTTTATTAAGAATATAATAATTCTTTTGGTTAATAAGGTCATTAGGTTATAGGCTTCTTATAAAAGAGACCAGTGGTGCTGTATATAGAGGGTGCGAGGAGCAGAGAAGTGACAAAGTCATTATTTTAGTTGTTGTCATCAATATTATTAGAAGTGTACATCTAATTAAACAATTTGTAAAATGATTAATTAACAACAGAAAATGGGAAAGTATAAATTAGTTTTTAACGGAAATAGTCGAAACAGCTGAATGCTGAGACAATTGCCAAAATGACAAATAAAATATATCTATTCATCATTTGTAACACAAACATTCATAGAGGCATAATGCAATATTAAAATAGTAAAGGGTTGAAGTACCATTAAAGATAATTATAATATGAAAATTCTCCGACATTTAAAAATTAAATGCAGCTGTTAATTTCGAATGATACGAAAGTCTATGAAAATTAAATAAATTTCATTTTAAGTTTACTAAACTAATTATACGATTTTAAAATTTATTTAACAGCCTTCACAGTAATATACCAACCAATACATAAATAAACGACAGACTAGGTATGCCACAACCTCAGTAATTAATACCAAACTATTGTAATTCTTTGACAGGTATATTTCGGAGCAGACAACTCGAACTAGACAACCGAACAACAATGAAGAGTTTTTTCGGGATGCAAGTCATCCGCTACAACAAACATATCAGCAAGTAATGAAGCCGGTATGAAGGAAGTAATACAACCCGGCTGCGTACAGTATCCACAGCTGAGTAACCAACAAACAACAGAGTCACCAACTCAATGGAATGTTCTTCATCTTCCTTCTCTAAGCGCATTCTGTCTGAGTCATAGACTCGATTTGCACGTGTGGCAACATGTCATTAGCAATCAAGCATTCAGAGAACACAAAAGAGTTGAGTATAACCCTCTCTAATAGGGGTGCAGTACCTGGAGTCTCTTCTCTACAATTGCTCTGACCAAAACTTTAATTACACTTGGAGATGAGAAGTGTAATGACCCACTTGACAGAACACGACATGACAATCTTCAAATGGTTTCTTGTAGATATTCAAGATTTAACCTTTACAATGTCTTAAATTGTGGCTAATTATTTCAAATAGAATTGTATTATTTAGGTAATTCTTCTAAAGAGAATAAATCAATACGACGCGAAATATTCAATCAACAAAAAATACACCGCAACTAAAGACGAAAGAATTCAATCAGAGTTAAACTATTATTATAGCGATGCTAAACGGAGGTCTAGAGTATTTAATGCAACCAAAAGAGATTGAGGATATTTTAATACTTATCGAAAGTTAACTAAAAACCAGACAAATCATTGGTCAGACTCACCTTGAATCCATACTTCTCCCGATCCTCTCTGCCCTCTTTCACCGTGTCCAATCTCTCCTCTTTGGACTGATGGGCCCTCTTCACCAACCGTGTGATGTCTGACAGTGTCGCCATATCCCCATTCTTTTCACTTTCTAGGGCCGTCTCGTCCACATCGATTCGATCGGCTTCTCGTTTTCTAGATTTGGAGCCGCGGATTGCCTGGGACTGTATAGGAGAGAGAAAGAGACACGTTTACGACAGTTAAAATGACAAATAAAACCAATTGTAAGTAGTCTATTATAAAATTAAATTAGGTAACTAAAACTTAATTATAGAGATACATTCGAAGAACCAAAGCAATTTGTAAATCTTCCTCTGATGAAAAAGTCCATAATTGAATAATAAAATGGTTTCAAAACATTTAACACAAGTTTCCCTTATCCCTCTCAATGGGTGTTAACTAATTTGCAAAATGATTATTTATTAGACACATATTAATATCGTTTTTAGATATTAAAACAATTAGTGTTAAATTGAATCAACTCATTTACATTTTCAAATTAAAAAATAAAATGACTGCTAATTATATTATTTAAAGTGACTATGCGTAAATATTTTTGTGTTGTGCAGATATATGCACAGGATTTATTTAAAAAGTTAAAAAATAATTATTTAATGTAACAAATCTACATTAAAAGACACAATTTTCTTAGTGTAATTGATAATAATTATTGATAAACGATAAAATAATTCACTTTCGTACAAGATTTACTTTTAAATTCAACAAATCTTATGGATATGTCTCGAATGTAACGCGGTGTATCAAAATATTATATATAATAACTAGCTAATTTGGATACTTGACATTCATAGAAAATGACAATCACTTGGAAAGCAAAAGCTAATATTAAATTTACCTCTGATGTTCAATGACAAAACACCCTTATTCTGAATGTTTTATCTGATCAAAAATCATTAGTGTTTATATGGTTGAAATCAAAATGTTCAATATTGTTAGCCATGTTTTAGATAATGTATTGGAATGTATACATGGAGCATATCGAGCACACAAATTCTGTCAACAAGGACGTAAAAGGTTGAATGAACACTTACTCAGGAGTATAACAGGGGTACAGATTTCATGTTCTCATCGAGTCTAGGGGTTATGATAAGAGACGCATACAAAAGGCTCATTTTCAATCCACTTTAATTTAACTATATGTATAAGGCTAATATATGTGTGCAGAGGCAGTATAATATTATGATATCAATGAGTTTATACAGTATTGCGCCACGCTGACTCATTGTAATAGAATGGAATTCCAGTTAAAAATATCATATACAACTATATTTATGAGGTCACCTAGGGAGGTCTGATAAGACCTCAGATGAGTAAATATTAGTTACAAATAAATATATTGTACAAATTCCGAGCGTATAATTATTTAAGTTGCCCCCTGCCTCAGAGATAAAGAATAGTATAGAAGTGGTCTTAAAAATAGTCAACATTCCTCGAACATAATACTACAATGTGAACAAGCGGTGCACACAGTTGGTTAAGAATTGTGGTGACTTGTCTGTATAGGTAAAGTAATGAGTACTTTTTAATTATAGACTGAAATTTAGCATAACCGTGAGCAATAATTAGGACAAATAATGTCAAATTTATAAAGACAAAACGAGAATAGTAAATTAGGTACCGAAAAAGCAAACATTCTCTAAACGTAGATACATAAATCTAAAAATCCTCAATCGCTCGATAAAGAAATTAGAATAAACGAAAAAATATCCTCGTACGAAGCTGGAATAACTAACTACCTCCCATAAAAAACAATGGCAACACAATGAACTGTTTGTTGAAATAATTATTTCGATCAATATTAGCTTATCTCTTTTATACTCAATATAATATATGGACTTCAAGCAGGGTTGAACACTTTAACACCAGTTGCTAATAGCAACGATAATCACTGAGAGTAGAAACCGTTTGGATTTGTGTACACTGCTCAAAACAAATATCTAAATATCAATTTAACTCCCTAATAATAATCGCCACAATGATTTTTATTCATTATTAAAATTATTAAATTTCAACCACTGTTGCCAAACAAAAAATAAATAATATGATACCAAATATAATTAGTTCGGTGCATCCAACGAAAGCGTGCAAATTAATTTTAAATTTAAGGATGCAATTTAATGCACGAAACATCCCAAAAAATACAAAAATAAAACACAATTAAGAAGTCACTTATAAAAGTATATTCCAATAATGCAAAATACACAAACCATTGGTATTTATAGATACTCAGGACAAAAGTGCATATAGCATCTGTAAAAGAAACTGGTACCTTTTGGTATTTGGTGATTATACTTGCAGAGGAAAACAACAGATTTGGTATGGTTGATGACCTTTTAAACGAGACTTAATACCAGCTATCCAGTTGACTAAAATCACCAACTAGAATAATCTCACCCCTTAATTAATCAATCATCTCTTTTATGTGGAAACAAATTGATAGATCTTAACTTCCATTATTGGTTGGAAGAGGCACCATTGGAATGCGGTAATTCTGACTGTTAGGCATAAACCAGGTTAATACCACCTATATAGGTTGCGAGGATCTCTCGGTAAACAGTCATATTATCGGTGGAATTTTAAATTAATAATGTCTTTTAAACAAATTATTTACAAAAAATTTCATATCAGAACTTTCAGTTTTATTTAAATTATTCAAAAAACAAAATTTTCAGAATGTTTGAAATTATGAAAAATATTTGTTAAAATAAATTATTATATATTTTGTCAAATAATATCTTTATTATATAACACACAACAACAATAATTTAGAAATTATTTCTTTTAAAATACACAAAAGTAAATGAAAGACGAATTTAGTAAAATATAAGCGCAACACCCCTTCATCTTTGATTAACAATAAATTTAAAAGTTCTCGTTAGTTACGACAATCAAAACTTTTTATTTAACTATTTTGAACTCTTGGATAATAATTTCTGTTAAATATCTAAGGTAATAAATTGACAAAAATACGATACAGATTGACAAATCGAATAAATTTCGTATTCGGTCACTTTTATAAACATACACACATTTAATTAATTTATAAAAAAGTACTTTTAAGTGACACCCAAGAAATTATTCGTTGGTAATTGTCAGTCAACGAAATTGGCAATGAACATTCTGGCATAAGAATCAATTCTCTTTTCATAATAAGTCAAACTGATACAATAAGTAAATTAGGTAACAGTGTCCCCGCAATAAAATAGTGGCCGCCAGATGAAATGGTAATAAAATGATCACATATAGTCCCTATATAATAGAAGGAACTAATGTATACAAAGAATTACAGTCTATTATAATGGCATGACTATATTTCGTCAATATATATTCTCCAAGTCCCAGGTATTAAATTAATTTTTAGTTAGGGTGTGACTAAAATAGTGTCAATTGTTATTTACTTTCAGGAGGATAATACAGTTCTTGGCAAGATTGCCTATTTGCAAATATGTGAGGATGCTTGAAAAAAAAGATTGAATATTTAAAGCGCCGACTTAACTAAAAAAAATAGAATGTTTAAATCGATGAATCCAAAGTCCAAGCAATATTAGTAACTAAGAAATGACACCGATGTGTTTAAAACATTACACCACGTAAAATGTGCATAACTTATTAAATGTACGGTCAATAGTAAATAATATTACAATATATCAACATAATAAAATCATTGATCATAATATTTAGACATTACTATTGTTCAGTGACAAAACATTCCAGCTACAGAACGTCATGCATATAGAGGTCAAACTAGAAAAAACTGGTTGACAATCTAGCATTAGTAGGTATCTACTTTGACAGAGCGTCACGCTGTTTGGAACAGACAAGAACTCTGGAATTTTCACATCGATATAAACATAATATTAAATCAGAGGTGGGCAGCTACAGGAACCGGTAAGACGTGTGTGTGCACTCTCTTTAAACTGTAGATTGTACTTCTCTGATGACTGGGGTATGCGGGGGTATGCTTCATTATTCGCTTCACTATGTTACAGAAATTATTTGAGTAATGCAAAGAAGGCCAACACTGATGAGTCGTATAATAGCATAATATATTTTAAAAGAATGAATGTGTCAGTATACTTAGCAGGCTGACATCACTCAGAACTCTTCTTAGGGGTTGAGTTTGACTATCTTTTTTATGATTTAAATGTAGAATTGTGATAACAAACAATACACACAAGGATTCTACAAAGTCATCGCCACAATGTAATAATCCGAAGACAAATAAAAAATACTTTACACTGACTTAAGTCTATAGAGTATATTAAAACAAAATAACCCAAATAGCACATTACATTGGCGTGTGAAAATAAATACCATAGTAAATTAATCCATCGTGCAAATAAAATATCGCCTACGTGAGAAATTGATGAGACAAAATAAACATTAAGATACTGTTAAAGTTTTGTTAGTAATAAATAAAGATCAACACTGATTCATTGATAGTAGAAGAATTTCTTATTCAAACTATAATTTAGTCAACGATATAAAATTGCGTAAATTTTTAAAAATCAATAACTTCAAAATATTTATTTAATTTGCCTGCACAATTAAACCGTTTTATTAAAACCGTTAATAAAATTTAAAAAAACTAAAGAAACAAAAAAGATTTTGTAAGATTAAAAAAATCTGTCAAGTATTATTTTACACCATTTTAATTTTAGTCATTTAGGATATTGCCATAGACATTACACTTTAACTACAACTAGATCTGCAATCTAAAAGTAAATTCCTAGCCGGCGTGGCGTGTTAGTAAATTAACTCTAAATTGATCAATCAAATTGAAGTAACTTTAAATTAACTAATTAAATTGAAGTTGTTTGTCTAACACGCTAGATAAGAATTTTAAATGCAACATTTTAGATTGCAGATCGAGTTTAAGTATATAAATTAATGTCTGTTGACATTGCATATTGTAATAATTAATTCTAAAATACATAGAATATATTTATGTTACTTCTTAAAATATAAGTAGTAGTAAACAAATAATATAAATTTAAAAATTACAGAACAATTTTTAAAAATGTGTAATAAACCAATAACAAAAGTTTAAAAAAAACCATCGATGGTCCCTTACCATGTTAGTCTTCTGTTGCTGACGAATCTTCTCAAAATCTTCCTGTGTAAGAATCCTGGTAGTAGAGATAAACTCGGCCCTATGCGCTCTTTCAGCCGGTGTCAATGAGACGGTCTTCTGATCAGATTCTGCCTTTTCCGCGTCATCTGAAGAGTGGTCTACATCCACCCATTCATCGTCGCTATTGTTTTCGTCCTCTGAGCAGGACTCCCAATTTGCTGATAGAGATCGAGAATGCACGGATATTGATTAAGTGAATATGACCCAAACCAGATTATTGAATCTGCTCACCTTGCTCCTTAGTTATAGCATCAAGTTCTGAAGTATCCTTAAGCACCTCAGCTCCGGGTACAAAGCCGGGAGCGGCAGAGCACCCTCCAAACTGCCGGGCTGGGATCACACCCACTCCCTCGGCAACGTCGAGTAGTTCTTGACCCTCCATAGGGCGACCGCGTTCCTTTTTCGGAAGGAGGGCAGGATTCAGCTGCAACGAAAAAAGAAAATACTTATTCACACTGAGTGTTAAAAGGATTAAAAATGGTTAATATTGGTAAAAACAGCACTAGCCAAAATATTGATCTACGTGGTCTTAAACATCTTTGAGACAAATTTCGTAGATATCTAAGTTAACAACTAAGGATATTAATCAATAAATATCGATTTTTAAAATGTTGGCTAGGTAGCTATATTTAATTTGTATAAAATTTGTTCAAATCGATATTTATTGATATCTATAACTTTACGATATCTATGAAATTTGACTCAAAGATACTTAAGACCACGTGAATTAATAGTTTAGATTTTTTGGAGGTTCTGGTTTATTCGGTTTTTACAATTACCCTGAAAATATAGTGAATTCTTAAGAAAACGAAATTAAATAATTATGAATTTATGTAGAATAATTTTGGAAAGCAAAATATTTGTTTAATAAATGTAATAAACAAAAAATGAACTTTCAAATTTATTGATAAAAAGTTTACAAACCTGTCTGAAGAGTCTAATAAGCGATCTAGAGGCTGCCACCACATTTTTATCTCTATAGGTCCGATATTCCACCAGATCTGATAAAAGATCTTCACCAACAGCGTAGGGACAGCGAGCACAGATCTCCCGTACAGAGTTAAGACCAACCGCAATGGCTTCACTGGATGCTCGTTCAGTAATGAAGTTGTTTGCGATAGTTCGAGTAAGAGGTTCGACTACCTTAAATAATAAAATTATTTTTAAAATCATAAAATACGCATGTTTGCTTTCTACTACTTTTTAAGTAGTATAATATAGATTGTATTTATTTTCCCGGTAGACGATATAACTTAGAAATAGGTTCTTACATCTGGCGGGATAAGGTCGTGACTTGCTTGAGCGGCATAAAGAAGCATATGAGTGACGTCTTTCTGGTGTGGTGTTAAATATCGCTGCAGGAATGGGTAGTAGTTCAACACAAGCAATTGATGGATGCCGATAATCCGTGAAATCAAATCGAGCATCATGAGGCGAACCTCAAAACGTTCCCGGGTAGATTCCACCTTCTTGAAGAGTCGTTCCGCAAAGTTCTGAGGGTCGTGGACTAGCTGAATAGCAGGAAGGTTAACCTCGTTGGAACCAGCGCGACTTTTCTTGTTTCGAACACGCTTGAGATTAGACAAAGCCCGATCAAGACGACGAGTACGCTTCTTGGTCTTCCTACCAACCCGATGTCCGAGCTTAGCCTGACGCATCTTCTTTTGCTTTTCCTGAAATTTATGAATTAAACATTTAGGAATATTACCAAAAGCGGACGTTAAAGTTGAAGACTCTTACATCTTCGGGCTCGCTTTCACTGTCACTCTCGTTGGGTTCTTTATCATGTTTACCAAGAAAGAACTGCAGTCCAGATACTAACACCTACCAAGACAAGATTTAAATAAAATTATGATTCAAATTTTCAGACATAAAAGAAAATGAACAGGAATAATATATAGCAGAACAGAGTACCTAGCCTTACCTTTGTATTTTTAGAGTAGCAGGAATTAACCAAAACATTCACAGTTCTAGCATCACGCCATATGTTCCTCTTAAACAAGTCCACCATGATAAGGACCGCTTCCTTTGCAGTGGCAGTGTTACTGTCATTAACCATTGTTGCCATGAAGTTTTGCAATGTCTGTCAATTCAATTGCAATTCAAATACTAAAACTCTATGCACATACATAATAATAAATTTAAATTTCAAAATATGAAACATTGTCCAATAAATAATTATATATCGATTATCTTTACCGTGTTCAATTTGACGCTTTTATGTTTCAAGTTGACTCGCTTGATGTCGTGAATTATGAAGATACGTAGAGTCTTCCTTAGAAGTTTATCCTGACACTTGAAGAGTTCAAAGAACAGTTCGATCACACTGCTTCCTTGTAGGAGACTTTTGTTCTTCATTAAGATGACAGCTTTGATGAAAGCCTATGGATAGCAACAGCAACTTAATTTATATTTAACTAATGTTTCTTATCAATGAAAAATACGACAAACCATTCTCATTGTTGGATCCATTGTAAGTGCCTTCTCTCTTAACGTGTTGATTACCATGTCCGCAAATTGTTTGAGAAAGTCAGGATAACAGTGGATGACCTGTGAATGTTAATAAAAACTTATTTAATTAAATGGTAGTTTGCACGAAGTAAAATTGTATACTGTACTAATCGTGTAAGTGAATCAAATTTATTAGAATGAAAAGAATACCTTACTTGAGATAGAAAAACGACTAGACTTTCGAGGCGTTCATCATAAACATTGGTAGAGAATGAGAAATCTTTTAATCGTTGTCCAAACTCTTCATGCATCTTTATAAACTGAAATTACATAAAACATTTATTACATCAACTACTAAAATTAGCAAAACAATTTTAACATGTAGACATACGTAATTTTGTACTTTTTTGATTTTCAACTAGTAGATTATCATTAATCCATAAAAGGAATTATTTGGAGTAAACCATTAACAAAGAATAAATTTGACAACCCTTTTTTATAATTGTAATTAAACAACCCAAAGAATTGTTCAACCTTCAAATTTTTCATCTTCAAAGGTATACATACATACTATCACATTAACAGGGAGAAATTATCCAAAAAATAGAATAACTGTTAGTCAACATTCTTCAAGCGCAATAAGCTATTAATTAATTCTAAAATGTTGAAAAGACAAACAGATAAGTTGTAGTTAAAAAATGGAAGGCCAAGGAATCGGTATAGCTAATCAATTCAACAGGAAATTAAAACAGATTTATATAGTGGATAATTAATAGATTCAAGTGTTGAACAGACCCATATTTATGATCTCATTAATGAATTTAATATAATTTTTGGATTATTGTAATAATTAATAGTACTTATATAAAAAATTCATGGATTACTGAACATATTAAAATCATATTGAACTTCTCTCAATTTAACTACACATTAAAAATTATGTTCTTTAATTTTTTTACAATTGTATATGAAAATATTTGTGTACAATAGTATAGGTAGGTAAAATAAAATTTAAATACATTATGTGCAAAATTAATAAACACCTGTAATAACAATAACTATATTAAACACAATTTCAAATACCCCTGACAGTGACTTTATGTAAAATAACTGTACTCTGTATAGCCCCTCGCTATGAACCCTGATATTATAATAACCATCATATAACAGTTTGAAATAAGACTTTTGAAATGTATTATTAAAATAAAAAAGCATTGCGAAAAAATTTACAAAATATATAAATGACAGAAATATGTGGTGTTTCAAAAGATGCACAACCCAGAATTACACAATCAAATTATGCTGATTGCTTTAAAAATGTGCTTTATTGCAGGAACATATTTTAATGTAGAACAGCTTGGCTTCTTCAATGGAAGAAGTTTAGTTTCTATAGACTTTCCAAAAAATGTGCTTTAATTTAACCTTTAGATACGTAGCTACAAGGTTTTTAGAGTTAGGGTTAAGGACCTATTTTTTAGTAATGTTTTAGAAGAAAATTAGCCAGCTTATCATTCGAAAAATGTCATTATATCAAAAATTTGGGCTCAATTAAAGTTTTATTATAATTAAACCTACCATTGAGAATTCAATTTTAGCACCTAAAAATGTGTGTCCAACTGTGACATTTGGTAGCTGTAAATGTTTGTCTAGTCATGAAATCATTTTGTGTATAATAAGGTACCTTTGGAAAGGAGGGCAAAAAGAGGGCCTATTTTTAAGTTTTGCTTTTTGTTCCAGATGAATTAATTTTTCTGTTTGAGATGATCTTTGCAATACAGTCATTTTGGTGTGAATCATTTTTCATATAGTTCACTTTCAATTGCCAAACAAAAAATTATTAGTGAAAGACTTGAATTTTTTCTTTAAATCATATGGATTTGCCAATTGGGTTGATATTAGCATAAACCATAGCAGAAAATATTAGCAGAAGATCAGAAAAAAAAGAAAATTGAAGAGGCATTATTTGCCTTCCAAGTAAATGATAATAATAGGTTTTCTACATTTTTAATGACATAATACAATTTTTTCAGACATTGTTCAATTTTCGAGTATTATTGATGTGTCTTCCAATTTTGAGTATGGGTGGCTACCCTGTATATCATTAGTCCTTTTATACCTAACCCATTTTGCTAAAAATTACACTGTAGAAAAGTTAGAAGGTCAAATAACTTAGTTTTTTTCAACATAAAGTAGTCCAAGGTGTGGCAGTCTGTCAACCAGTTCCTTCTTGCATGTATGAGCATGCAGCATCATCTATATATATATATTGGAAGTTGGGTCTCCTGTGCAACACTGTGCCTGACATTGGTGGATGATGTGGTGCCACATGTTCACTTGTGTTTGATGGTGTTGAACTTCAGTATCTGGGCTGTGGCAATTGCAACTATTATATAAATACTACACTATTATACCAATAGAACTAGACCTCCATGTGAACATACATTTAGATACTAGAGTTAAAGTCAATAGCTGCATTATACCCATATAACAGAGATAATAATAACAAAATGAGGTTTTTTGCATTTTTAAATTATTTAAAAGTTTTTTTTAGCAAATGTAGGCTAACAATTGACAATACCAAGTTTAAATTGGTACCATTGGATTCCTTGCCCCTAAAAACATACATTTAGATACCAAAATCAAGTAAATATTTGCATTATGTCTATAGATAATAGCAAACATAGATTTCAAGTGGTGGTCATTTAGAAATCCATTATGGAAGACTAAAGAGAGAATTTCAAGTGGCCCAATATCTTAAAATGTTTGCAACATATTAATGTACATTAGTGCAAAATTTGGTGCTTGTATCACAAAATGCACAATTATTTTTATAATTTGGGCTAAGCCACCCCACTATAACATATAAAATGTTAAGAAAATTCCATCCTGCAGCCATATGCTCAAAGCTACACCATAATGTTTTTACTTGTGCAACTCAAAGTCTTAAAGTCTAAATTGTTTGAGAATACCAAAAGTTTATTATTATATTTAAATAAAGTTACACAAATAATTGTCCCCAACTCATGAAAATAAGCTGAGATCAACTAATATTCATGGAGCTTTGTGCATATGGCTACTGAACTCACAATTAAGTATATTAAAAAAGTATGTAAGTACCACACCTTGAATAGCAAAAACATGGAAAAACATTAAATTTTAATTAACAGTTAATAAAAAAAATTGTTAACAGCCAAGTAAGCTATAATTGCCATATTTTTTTAGATTTAATTTTTAAAATGTAAATGATTTGATTTTTTAGGCTCTGTGAGAGGTCTGTAATAAGATGGCTGAGTGGTTAAGATGCTATTTGCAAAGATGAAGGTTTGGTTTTGGATCAGGTTTGAGCCCACCATAATTTTTTTCTAGACTATATCTGTTATGAATGAGATCCTGTTCATGACAGGCCATTTTTACACATGAATAGATAAGAAATAGCCAAAATCTCATCCATGACAATGCTATGGAAAAAATCATGGAGTGCTCCCTTGCAACAGTGCTTTTTGGGAAGTTTAGAAACCCTTAATAAATTTATTTGGAATGATATGAAAATGCGCAGCAGACTTAGCAGACTATATATTTCTATAACATTCAAATGCTGCATTGCACACTGTGTAAGTGGTAGAATAAAACCTTAAAAAATAAAAAAGTTGACTAAATTTTAATTATAAAGATAAAATAATTTCTTACATCATCCTTGTATGATCCTGGATCTCTTTTCAAGAGATTTTGTAATACAGGTAATGATAAATTTTCATCTTTCTGCAATGACATTATAATGTTATAATTACAATTAATATACTTAATCCACGTTCTAATGAGTGCTTTCTGGTAGTATTGTAAAAAGGGCTTATGATAAAGTTTAGAATAGTATTTACTAGTTTGATTATAAATTTTTTAATTGATTATATTTTGAAAATCAAATAAATAATGTGTATATAAACGTATTATGAATAATATATCTTATAGTATTTTTCTTTTTTAATAATTAATACAATATTATATCCTTTAATTATGCATTGAGTTGATTATGTTCATTGAGTTTAAGCTTGAAACACCCGCTGAGACGCTTACTAATATAATCTTTTAGTTTAAACATCCATAACGTATATCAATAAGGAATTACACATTATTCTATGTAGTAATTCCTAATTGATATAGATTATAGAGGTTTAAACTAAAATATTTAAATATTTTAAGATGCCTAGCTAAAAGTCAATAAATTTACAGAGAAATATGTGTCACGAAATAAAAGCGTCATTAAACAATTTGTTGCTATTAATATATATAGCAACAATTAAGGAGTATGAATAAAAATAAGTTTAATCTTCAAGATAAAGCTAATTTATTTAGTCCAATATCCTAAACTTTGTCTTATAAGCTAAAGTCTTTGCTAAATTTGATATGAATTAACTTTATCTATTTTATTTAAGTCAAAGATAAAATCTTAAGACAAAGCAAAACAATTTTTCGTGCGTATTTTGAAATTAATTAATTATCTTTTTGTAAAAATGGCTAGCAATTACAACACAACTACATATTATTCTGGCGATGAAAAAATTATTCTTGAAGCGAGCCAGTGTACTATGGAGAGTGACGAAAATGATGAAGACATGCCTAATGATCAAGAAACAACTCAAGCTGAATGCAAAAAGGATTTCCCTGTGATTTTGCATAAGTCATATCCAGTTCTTTTGGCAAAAAGTCAGTTGCCAAATATAAAGCAGAGAAAATTAATTGTTGCAAAATATGTGATAGTATCAAACCTTATCTCTAAATACCCAAGCGTCGGAGAGGATTTTCTTTTCAAAATAGATTTTCGTTATAAAAAGTATTTGATTCCAAAGCGAAGATTGCAGATGTGTTGGACAAACAGTAATAAAACGTTGCATATATGACTGAGCGTTCGAGATGACATCTCAATAGAGGAAAAGATGTTTAATATTACTAAATGGCAGAACCGCATGACACCCAATCAAGTGAATTATTGCTTCACTACAAAATTTCGCTTTAGAATCGAATAAAAACAATTTCTTAACACAATTGTGTACTGATTATCAGTGATTTTCAGATTTTCCATATTTTGCATAAGTTTGCAGATTACATCATTTCCTAACTGCTCAAATATTTGGTTAAGCAAAGTTGATCCGCATCTACCGGTACTCCAAACCAGGATAGTTGAAATTGTTGGACGTCCAATCTGATCCGACAATTTATTGAACAATGCGAACGGCATTTGAATCACATGTGTGGCGTGGTAAAATTGTGCCATGTATAAAAATGGAGAAACATAAAAAAAATATATCAAGGTTGGATGGAAATTCAATGAAATATGCATTTTTTCATCAACGGACATCAATAAGGTGACATTGTCTTTAAGGACATAGTTTGGATAACCAATTTTGTTGTTATAAGTGATTTTTCGTGATTTGCTTCTGAACAGAACCGTTTCCTTTGTTGCCGAAGTTTCAAACAAGCTGTTGTGATTCTTGTTCTTTAATAATTTCACCAATATATATATTTTTTGTAGAAAATAAAAAATGAAATGATGAAAAAACCATTTGATAAATGTTTCCATGTTTTAAAAAAATTTATTCTTAATAATTATAACTTGTTGAACATAAAACTGTTGGATGTGTAACATATTTTAAAATAACAGATATAATCTATTATGCAAATATATTTAAATTTCTAACGATGTGCTGATTTATATTATAATTTTTAGCTAACTCTATAACACTATACTCTTTGAAAACAGTCATTTTTTATTGTATATATGTTACTTGGAAGTTATTGCAATATCATTTTTTATAGAATCAATCATAAGCTATAATACAACTTCTTATTTTGGTAACAGCTGTAGAAAACATAAGAAATTACCAAAACATATACTTTACAAACTAAATAAAAACAGTTTGGCCTTTTTCATGTCAAATGTAAAACTTTCAAAACCTTTATCAACATTGTTTTGAACATTTAGAAAACTATGGAAAAATTTTCAACATCATTGTATAAAATGTTCGATAGTATTTAAAGAATTAAACAGTGTGAAAGAAAATGAAGATGCAAAATAAAATTTCTTGCCATCATTTAAAATATGCGCCAAATTTTTTAACTAAAACGTAATTTAGTATTTTCTTTGATAATATAAAAAAAGGTCATCTATATACGGGTAATAAAAGTTTTATGAAAATTTTAAAATTTATGTATTTTTCGTGCCATTTATTTAATTATTTTGTCACGTATTCAGCATTAAAATGATTAATTGCTGGAGACTGTTGTTATTCTGTTTAACTAATGCTGGCATCATACAATTATATAAATTCAAATTTTCTAAAGGAGAAATTTCGTTTTGACTAACTGGAAATATCTTTGATAAAAGAAACATGAATAAAAATAATGTTGGACTACTTTTATTGATTGTTTTCATTATAACAACATTTACGAATTCCAAGAAGATCCAGCATAGACAACCGTCTCCAGTTTCAAGGGATTATAACAACAAAGATATTGCAAACTCCAATAAGCTCGACGTAGTTGAGAATTCAGGGTATCTCCCAAGAGATTCCAATCTAGATGAAGAACCTGACGTTGAACACGGGTATGATGACGGAGGAGCAACAGGGTAAGTGACTTCTGTACAATAATTTAAAACATTAATAATATCATGCTTCTTTTAGCTTACACGTACCGTTGGGGGGGGGGGGGGTGGGTTCAATTTGGCCGAAAATTGCAGAAGGGGGTTGAGGTAGAAATTAATAATAATTTTATATATTACTGATATAATATTAATTGGATAATTATTTCTGATAATAATTGTAAATTCTTGCAATATTTCTTTGTGGCTCATTAATAATAAATTACATTTTCATGTTTCTACTTTCTAGCGAACATGATGAAAATGAAGACGGATACGGCTATGACTCGGATTAACAGATTTTGGTTGTTCGAAAATTATGGAAAATTATAATTTTGGGAACTGTTTTATATTTTATTAAAAACAGGAATGAAATATATTTATATATACTTAAATCCATGACTGCATTTACAGTAGTAAATCCTATTTAGTATTATATATCTGAATACTTTAATAAAAACGAAATTAATGTTAAAATTATTCACATAATAATACTTTATTGTTCTATATTAATTGAGCTAGCGAGATTGGAATTAGCCGGGTAAAAACGTAACCCCTCCCCCAATAATAAAGACAAATAATACGCAATTCCTTAAGAGTAACAATTTATAATAAAGAATACGATACGATACGATACGATACGATGCACATCACGGTTTATTTTAAAAAGTATAATTTATATCTAATTCTAGAAAAAATTACTTTTATTTTCTTATACTTCTTATAATATATAGTAGTAAATCGAAATATACAATGTATTTTCCAACATCGGAATATTATCGGTAAACTTATCACAAAATTGGGTTGTTCGATGTAGGGATATCTTCTGACAGGAAACATGTTCTGGTTGTTGAATCTTTTAGGTAACCCCTTTTCATTCTTGAGCAAAGTTTATGACGGTATGACCTGTCCGGACCGCATATGATCCTATAAACAATCCAGTCCGGACAGGTCATAAACCTTTTAAAACGGAGAACTGTACATTTGAGAACTCTTGTATATACCATATTTGTTCACAGTAAAAAGAAATATGAGCTATAATTAATTGTTTTTCCCATGACGATGCATTGATGTCGGAGGTGGTGATAGATTTTCTGTGTATCGATTGATTAATACACCTAAAGCTAATTATCATAAGAATCAAAACAAATTTCGTCATTAACTTCCATACTATTTATTGACTCAAAAATGTAAATTATTTATTGAAAATAAGCGATTGATTTTACAATTTCAAATTAAAACAATTGAAATTGTTAGGATTCTTGCAAAATATCATTTAAATAATTTGATTATAAAGTTGAACTAATTTTTCTACTCTAGTGGTAAGATATTAAAATATTAAAATCATTTATTCAAAATATTGGAAAATTTCAAATTAAATTTATCGAAATTAATCAGAGACTCTGATTTTGTATTATATAAGTTGTCATTTCGAATTAGTAAATATAAAAATTCCTGCTGTTATTTAATTTTTCTTTTATCTAAAGTGTTATAAAAACAATTATTTCACTTATATAGATAACAGAAAAATTTGAATAAAAACCACAATCAAAAATCAATAATTTAAATCGCAAAATATAAAATTTAGTTTTCATAGTTATATAAATAAAAAAATAGTGTTTAATAATTGTAGATAATCTTTATTTTTTTGTACAGTGAAATCAGTAAAAAGTATAAGTATAAATCTTGTTACAATTAAGAAGTGCAGTATAATACAGTAAGAAAAATATATATAAAGTTTATTTTGTAAATATAATACCTACATTCAGTCTGAAAGTATAAAATCATTAAAAATCTAAATTTTTGAGCAAATCGTGGACACGTAATGAACAAATAATTTAATTCCGCATTATTTAACAAACAAATATTACGTTTTATAAATTTTCAACTTAACACTATTTCTTTAATAGTTTATATACATTTAATAGTAGCATCTAATTTGTGAATATACAATTTTAGGGCTTCTATAAATATTAAGTTGAATATAAAGTCTTGTTGGTCCTTGGACAGATTATGAATATTCCTTCGATGGCATTGAATGTGGTCAATATATTTTACAAAAATCGACTACTATTTAGATAAATGCTCAAACCAAATCTATACAGAGGTCCTTGGCAGAAAATAACTCCTGTCTATTTCGCTCCATCTCTTTTCGCATTCGACGTATGCGTTCCTTCTTCGTTGAGGTTGGAGTATTCACGCAATCGGCAGAACGACTAAATGGCATCTCGATGGATGGCTGAGCCTCCACGGAGGAGATTAAAGATCGCCTCACTTCGTGTTCATCCTGACTGTCTGCGTGGTCCTCTTTTTCCCCCGAATCGGAGGATGTCGTGGACGAGACTTTGCCGTAGCGACCATAATGGAGGAAATTGTCAGAACTTTTGCTTGTCGAAGGAACTGGAATACTTAAAACGTCTATATAAGTCTCTTCAGAGTGAGCCTTGTCCTGCATATGAATAGTGTGTCCAACACTCAACTCATTTGGATTCCATAAACACGTATTTTGACCTGGATTATCGATTTTATAGCAGGAAGCGGTCTTCTGTACTGAACGCGAATTGACACCAACACCTAGGGACATCTCACTCTTGCGTCTCTGGTTGCCATTGTATAGACGCAGAAAGTTCCACGTCTTGTTGGGCGATTTAGGGGAAGAACATCTACGTTTACTGGTGCCTTTGAGCGAGTTGTATTGTGGCTGTTCCGAAGGAGAATTAACAAAACACACGGAATGACTGCGTGCTGTGGCCAGGGTGAGTCCGATGTCCAGGTAAGACGAGGATCGTGCGCTGATCACGGCGGCCGAGATGCCCAACTTAGCCGGCTTCTTGCGGTACTTGGCTCTGAAGGAGGCGGCTACGTGAGCCATCCGGTCCGCCCGATTCTTTAAGCTGTCATTGGCGGTGTTGTTGCTCTTGAGAGACGTCGAGAAGATCCCAGAATCGTCGACATAGGTTTCGAGGTCTTCGTCCGATATGGAAGTTGGGCTAAATTAAAAGTACATCAGGTGTTACGTCATGGGTGTGTTTATTCATAATGTTAAATTAGATTTTAAATTAATAAACAGAGCGAAGATAATATTTTAAACTTAACTTAAAACATCAATTATTTATTCGATTAAATATGATTCTTTCGAAATTTTTGGAAAACACATTTTCAATCAATTTTTATGATTTCATACTAGAGAACAAATATTGAAAACGCTCTTTAAAATTAGTTAAAATTGAAATTTGTATTGAATTTATATAGTAGTAAATAATTCATTTGCCTCTACGATTTATTGAAGATTAATTATAACATTTAAAATTAACAGTATTGATTTCTAAATTAACAGAATTAAAAATTTTTTGAAACTTTCACTCCTATCATATATACTTTGTCTTTATGAAGTAAACCAACACACTTTTAAAGAAGTATGAATTCCACTTTGACAGATAGTTCACAAATGACAATCTTGTCTGATTGATGAGTTAACACCTGAATATTAAGAAGCGACTATCTGGCTGGCTGTTTCTAATTATACAACTTCCAATTACAGAGAACAGAATTCCAAAAGAATGTGACACTTTTTAACTTTTTAAATGCCATTATATCGATCATCGTTAAAAGTAAAACTCTTCATCTACAAAAGTGATTGTGCCTGTTTGCATGCATATAGCATATTAGCCGGTAAAATTATGATAATTTGTTATTCTGATCGACCAACAAATGTGATAAATTTTTTATGTTTGTAAATTGCACGAATAAGCAGATTAATAGCGTCATGTGTATAGCCGACTAAAACCGCTAATTACCGGTGAATAACCTCTCCGAACTAGGAATTTCTTATCTATAACATTAACATCAACAAATTACTGTGAAATAGGAAATGCTGCAGATAAATAATCTATTGATTACACAAGTAAATAATTATCGTCGTTATTTATATCGTTAATAATTATTACATTTAATCATTGATATCGTATTTATTTATAATTTTCATTTTAATATTAAATTTAAATTAGTGTTTAAATTAACACATTCAAAATATAATAATTTTACAAAAATGACATTCAATTCATCATATTTAAAATTATTGATTTTAGCGTATTTATTAAACAATTTAAACTTAAATAAAATCAATATTTGTGATAATCAAACATGTTAACAATGATTTACGTACACAATGGATCCAATAGGAGGCGTTTTTTTCTTCGTATTGGGCATATCTATGAAGAATTCAGGCAGATCATCAAGACTTTCATTCGTCAGAATTGAATAAGGGACAATTGGACAGCAGAGAACATTTTCCATGCGTTCAATGTTGCTTTGTAACTGTAACAACGTTCAGAGATAAACAATAAAATTAATTAAAATGCGACAATCAGGAATCGACTCATTTAAATTCTTGAAAAATATTCATGAAAATAAAACTTTTATGAGCATTCTTAGACAAGTTACTTAGCATTTAAAAATATTATATATCGTTTTATCACATTAAAAGAACAATTTTAAAAGTAAGAAGACATTAATTAATAAATGAATTGTTTTTATTTCTAAAAGAATGACCGATTTTCTTATGTTTTTGTTCTACTTCATAACTAGACTAATAACTAGACTAATAATAATGTTTACATTTTAACTCGTATAAATTTAAAACCTATAATATAAGTTATCGTTTCAGTTCTTATCGTTCTAAGATGAAGGGCTTGTTGAATTTTACAGTTGAGAGAATGCAACATTATTAATTGGAAATGTTTCTAACCACTACAACAGCTTTGGAAAATTGAAAAGTGGAGAGTACCCCTGATAAACATGAATATTCAGTATATGGTTTCTGCTTGTATTATATTTGATGTATATATTCAATCATATTTAAAAACTTTATTTCATTTTATCTTTCCATAAAAGCACAGAGATACATTTATTAAAAAATTCGTTTTTCTCATAAATTGGACTGCATATAACTAAATTAATAAATATTACTACATACACAATAAAAATGAGAAAATATATTATTAATCAATTATTTATTAATAATTGATAATAAATTATTTGAAAATAAATGATATTGTCAATAACGGGGATAATAATTCATACTTATACAATTACAAATTCTTTAAAAGAAAGTGTTTTTTTAATTTTGTAAAACCATTCTTCAATTAATTATTCATTAATTTATTTCAGATCTTAATCCGCTTCTCAAATTTTCTTTATTAAAATCTATTCTCATTGAATGTAATCAAAGATTACTTTGTTGAATATGGCAGGTTATGTATTATTTTAAAATGTACAATTTCTAATAATCAATATTACCATATTGGAATATTCTTGACGACAAACCAAACTTTATCTAAATAATACATCCAATCTTCCATTTCATATACATTTGCATTGGTTTCGTATCTTTTATGAATTCAACATCTTCATTCTACTTATTTGTTGTTTGTGGGGAGTTTTTTGTATTTTCTTCCCCCAAATGTCTTTCTGCACCCACGTGCTCCCATGGTTTCTTTTCGACCTCATAATCCTCCCAGAGTAGTTGATTGTGCGTGTTGACTGGTGGAGTACAAATATATCTTTTTGCAACATTAAAAGGTAAAACTTTTGGGAGTCACTACCTTCTAGGTGCAGTCTCAAGTTTTAATATGGCCGCAGCATTAATTTGCTTGTTTGGTAGAATATTCTACTTGCGGGCATCTATTCAATATTTCAATTTATTTCTTTATATTCTGAATGTAGCTTATTGAAAATAGCTTTCGGGCTACAAATTAAATAATAACTGTAAATTAAATTAATATTGTTGAAGATTTGAAAGTTTTTTGTTGCTTAACATGCTTCTATTATTATGTTTAAATAAACGAAAACCCCACATTACTACATGTAAATTAAACTGCATAAAAAAACGAAAATAATCCTATTTCGAATTTGAGATTGAATTAGAAATATTCTAATGAATTTATTAGAAAGAATGACAATCGACTGATCAATATAAATTTTTAAGGAATAAATAATAAAAGTATTCAAAAATGTTTTTAGCTAAAATACTCTACTTTTTTGAAATTATTCAAATGTTTGCTTATCAACTAAATATCTTGATACAATCTACTAAAAATTAAAACAATGAAATTAATTAAAAAAAAAATAGTAGTTATTGATTTTTTCTAGAACATTTCTTACCGAAAGCAATTCTCCCTTGAAAACTCGATTTTGAATTTCAGCTCTTTGCAATTTTTCTCTCCGGTCGTCAAATGGAAAGGTTCTGGTTGAGGCTTCTTGAAAGAGCGCCGAAGTCTGCACCGCTGGGTTTCCATTGGACTTGATGATTACGAATATCTGCATGAAGAAGTTGAAGTCGTTACAATAACGTTTTTCGATTGCAATATATTAAGCAAAACAAGAATGATAAGGATTAAATAATCTAATATTTTCTATTTTTTCTTTTCTCTCTCTCTCTCTCCCTCTATATATCTGACAGCTGGGACAGTGGAACAGGTCATATGTCAAATATTTTCTTGTCTTGTTTAAATAATTTCGCCAGAAATTTCAAATATCGCTAATTTGATTTTCAAATTAACCGAATTTTTGCTATCCAAATAATTTCATTATACCTTTAGAAAAACTGAGCTCCGGGCAATTTTTAAGAAGTGAGAAATTTCAAGTTAATAAGTTTTAGGATTTGTAGTTGATATTGGATAGTTTTACGTAATATCTATCAAATTCAAAACCAAAGTTAACGGAATTTTTATTCAGTTATAAAGAAAAGTGTTGAAAATGTATTGTGAAAATCATCGAAGTAAACTCAATATTCCAATAAAGTTGTTTTATCTCGAAAATGAACAATAGAAATAAAGTTACTCCCAATTTTAAACGTATATATAAAATTTCAAAGAACACAAAATCAATTCATTTTATGTGGAAAATCTTTTAATATTGTCATTAACGCAATTCTCATTGACTTGATTTAATTATTTATGGCCAAAGGGAGAAAATTAAAGCTTATAGGAGACACCCTACTTCACCATACGCGGACCATAAAATTATACTATTTTTTTGCTTTATATGCGGCTCAAGAAAGATCAACTCAATCTAATTATTTTATCATTAGATGACGTGTTCAATGTCGTTATAAAATTGCTCCAATTAATGACTTTTTAGTAAAATATCTGGCTAAATGATAATTATCTTAATTTTATTCTTCAGGAGTAGATTATTAAGACAAATTATTTATTTATGTGTTCTTAATTTCAAAATTTTTCTTTTTCTAATTTTCGGTCTAAAAAACATCCAGTATGAATAATTCTTCAAAACAATTTTGTAGTTTGTAAACCAGTCGATGGGTCTGTCAGTGCAATATTCGTTCTTTGAAATGTCACCAATACAAGAAAAATATGGTACGTCCATTTCCCGGATATGAAACCATTTATATCACCCTTTTGCCATATTGTGAGTCTGTATGTATAATTAAGTTACTGAATAAAATAAAGGATATTTATCGATATTTTTCAGATATTTTATTGGGTCAAAGTATATTTACTATCACATAGTTCACGAAATAATTTTTTCAACCAATTTAAAAAAATGAAAAATTTTCTCCAAAAAACGGTTTTTTCTCTAATGAGAAATGTCTACAAAAATTATTGTTATTCATATGTTTATATCAATAATGACGCTATTTGAGGTAATTAAATTTGATATATATGCTAAATTTTTCATAAGAAAAAGCTATTATACATAGCTACACAGTCTATACTAAAATTCCCGAAATTTTCGTAGTTTTCAAGAATGCAAACAATAATAGAGCTCCTTTTGTCAAACATATTGTCATGGAGTTGTTATAATGTACAACTATCTTCTGCACTAAGAGGTTAAAGTATGTCTGTTTACAGGTATAGCAGGTCTAAATGTCTCACGTAATGACTAAAATTTGTTTGTGATCGATATGCTAATTTTCTCTTTTTAAAATAAAAGGAACGAAATATGACCCTTATACGAAGCCAATACAATGTATATTTTCTTTTTATTACGAACGAAAATCTTGGGAATCGACCAGGGTTTTTTGACATAGAATGAGAAATAAAAGCATCCATAGGAAATTAAAGCTCTTAAAAAGTTCCTTTTAACTCTGAACTTGTAGAACAAAACAAGAAGAGAAATACTGTGCTTTCTTCTTTAATCTTAAGATACTGTGTTTTTCATGAACAATTTACACCTATAATAATACAAGTTGACATACTAAGTATACTAAATGAGCTTACCCCATCGATGTGTTTTGTAACAGTTTTCAAAATGAATTATAAAAGGCCTAGAATATATTCAATTTCAAATTTCTAACTTTAGTCAAACTAAAATGATCAAATTTGAAAAGAGAAAAGAGGAAAATTCGGAAATAATTGTTTAGGAAAAGATGTACCTTTTAAATTAAGCGTTACATAAATTACAGATTAAAAATGAATTAGCTTTTATAATTTGGCATTTCAATACATAATTACATTTTTATGGTAGGAATGTATAGAGCGATTTTAAAACTAAGGAATAAATTACACTGTTTTACTTTTTGTTTTAGTCAGAGTAGAACTAAGAATGTTAAAACAAATTTTAAATAAATAAAAAGATTTCATTTGTTCCGAATTCAAATAGTGTTTCTCGTTATTATTTATCACCCAACAATTGAACTATTTTTTAATAATTCTTGTTATGTCTAAATTCTGCTAATTTTATTGAAACGAGCTCATTGGGTGTTTTACTAACGCTTCAACATCAACGCTTTCTTCTGACGCGCGGTTCTTCCAATCTCAAGGGGGTCATATATTGGACGATTTCATGACCAACTTTTAACTCTTTTAAGTCTTCTAAAATTCAATTCAGCTAATTTTTGTTAATATTGTTGTTTTATTTTTTGTTGAATATTTATTAATGGCCTTTCGTTGTTTCTGTTAACACATCATGCTTTTCTAATCCTTTTTGCGCTACCTGTGGTATGCTAATAAGACGTTTCAAGGTAAACAGATGATGTAAATTTGGTTATCAGCTCAGTTCCGAAAATCTGAATTAAAGTTGATGTTGTCTTAAGGAATTGATGGTTCGGGTCGCTTTTGATTAAGCATTTTGATTTTTGAAATATAGAAAATGTAATATTCAAGATAATTCCAGTCCTGCTGCATTTTAAAAATCCTTAAAATTTAAAATTTAAAACCATAATATAAATGTTATTATTATATTATTAAATCTGAATCACAGTCATTAAAGTGATCGTGAAAGAGGTATAGATCGATCTAAATACCAATTCCAATAGTAGACTACATCCAGACAACACTCCTCACATTGAGCAACATAATTACCAATATGCTTGCTCATCAAAACCAAATATTTTCTCGTCAACTATTTCCAATCACACCGAAGTCATCCTAGATCAATAGATTACTCCCCATGGACCAGATTTCCGTATTTGTCGTAGGAATTAGTCCTCTCAACTTCGGCTGCGTCTCAAAGACACAAATCCGTGGCATGATACCTAATGTTGAGAACAAATTGGATGAGCCAGCACCAAGCACTAATTTTTTGGATAAACTTGTTAAAAGAATTGGAATTTAACGAATAAGTTCAGGAAAGTAATCTGTTTTGGTATTTTGGTATTCTTATAATAAAATTATAAATTAATTATCGAAATTGTCGTTCTCGTATTATTTTAAATAGATGTCATTATCCAACTCTCACTGTCACGTCACAACACTCATGATTACAACTCCACTGCAAATGGATTGCATTATGTTGACAACAGTTTTATACTGTTTGAAAATGAAAATCAAATCGCTTGAATAATTACGTTTTTAACACGGTTAATTCTAATAATATTATTTGTATTATATTAAAAACAAATATAAATTTTAAAATTTTTGAATTTGGAAATATAATGAATTAAAATCTCAATCAATTAAATTTCAGTATTGTCCTGATGCGTCATGTAAGGAAATAAGTATGCGATCCAACAACAAAAAGTGGCGAATACATCATCATTTAAATTAATGTAGTTTTTTCTAAAATATATCATCGATATCAATAACATCTTCTTGAATTAAAACTATTGATTTTCGATTGAACAATTTTTGTAGTTGATAAAACGGCTGTATTTGACTTTTTTGTTGGGTTTGACGATACATGAATAACACATTTGACAATATTTTTGTTTTAAATAGTGAACATATGTTTAAAAAAGAATAATGAAATTATTGCATTCCTTAAAACTCCTTAATTTATAATTGTCCCCCTATTTGTTCTCTCAATAGATAAGTATCGCAACTTTACTTGATTTTATTATATTGATTTTATTTGCAATTATAAGAGAGATTAATAGTAACAAATTTGGTCACACTGTTTCTGCCCAACAATATTGAATAATTGCAATGTACAGCCTGCAAATGTCACGTATAAAAACTAAAAGGTCGGAGATACTTCCGCCAGCTCCTTCTCGCATGCTTTCTTGAAGAGGTCATATAAAAAGAGCAAATTGATGAGAAATACAAGCATCCAGTCTCAAGTGAGCCATTTTTCAATTTTCTCAAACCGAAATCGAATATTGATTATATAATATATAGAAATATTCATTGAAGGCCCTTTTTAAAAGATAGGAAAAATATATTTCATTATGTTAATATGTGCTGAAATACGTTTGATTGAGAATTGATATCCAAGCTGTTTTTTAATTAAATCTTTAATAAACGATAAATATTAATTATAAATGATTAAATAATATAAATATTGTACTTATCTTGTCAAAATGGAAATAAAATGGACAAAAATTGAGTGTTAAAGCAATTCTTATTCGAATTTAGTAATTATAAAAATTAAAATTTAACTATATTGACATAAAAATGTCAAAAACAAACATTTTTGTAAATTATAAATCAATAATTTTGCAATGTTATACGTTTATTGTTATTTTAACCTGGATTGGCAGTGACAGATTCTATTTTTCTAATATTACACAGAAAAAAATTTACACAAAATGAATTCCTTCACTATTTCATGTGAATATGTTTTTGACAGAACCACTATAATGCACCGAATACGTTATTAATATATTGTTATATATAAGTAACTTTATCAAATTATTAGAACACGTCAGCAATTTTCTAGTGAGTACTTGAATATCGGCACAAATCAAGTGGAAATAAAAGACGTTTTTTGAATACAGAATGTATAATTTTCAGCTCTTTAGAATATTCCAATCTTTAAATATGTAACAAAATTCACAAAGTTAAAAATATAAAAAATTGGAGTGTATTTTATGACTTTAACTCTGGTTTCTTAAGAAACAGTTTTTTATAAGATCATCGTAATATAAAATAAAATTTTAAAGTTTATCAAAATAAAAAAAAACTTGTTCTGGTTTATATTATATAAAACTCCATAAAAAAATACATATTAACTGAAAATATTATTTTACAAATTTGTACTATTTTCGTTAGATCCGATTTGTACGAATTCAAAATGATAAATACTGTCAGTCTATTAAATAATTATCGACTAAAAACTACTTAAATATAGAATTTCTATTATTTAAAAATATTTTTCTTATGATATTGCATTTCAAATGTTCATTTCTTATTACAATTAGTATAAATCTTGTGTAGTCAAGCTATCAAAAAAGCTTGCAAAAATCTGTAAATCCTTTTTCTAAGTAAATACCGTTTTATTATTAAAAAAATAAATCGATGTTTCTAATGGGTATTTTGTAAAAACCAAAAGGAATTTTAAATAAAAATATATTTCCTTACTAAAAGGTTATTTTAAATATCAAGGAAATACACATTTTAAAGTTTATTAAATCTATTTACATCAATAATAAGTTGATAGCCTAACTATAGTGATATATGTCTCTTCTTACACGAAAGAAAAGTAAATCTAGTGAGATTATCTCCTTTGTCTCTTTAAAAAACATAAAAATTACACCGCGTTGATTTAGACACCTATTTGTGGGACATGCAAAGGGGATGAATTATCGATACTGACGAAGTGATAGTAATAAAATTTAAAGAAACCCTTTCCTATCGATGTATATTTCACAAATATTACATATTCCCATCCATTACCTTTGGCAGAAAGAGCAGCAATAGAGTGACTGTGGTTGAAACGATCAGGACAAACGAACAGACGACAAACAATTGGGTGGGACGATCCGAAAGTAAGAGCAGGAGAACCAGCACCAACAAACTGGCCAGCACCACGTTGTACACAGACAGACCTATGAACTTGGAGTCGTTAAGAATAGGAATGTGGACGGACCGAGTACTCCAAGCCATGTAGACGCCGAAGATAAGAAGGAGACCCTTGTAGGCACAAAGCAGTCCCGACCAGATGTTGATGTGTACAGAATAGCAAGTCACTCGTTGAGGAATGTATCGGGTATCGTCATGAGTGTACGCCTACGAAAAATAAAAAAAAAATGATTTTTTAAAAAGGACGGCTCAGTTTAAACAAACCCTAGCTTTTTACGGAAGGTAAGAGCTATAAAACACACTTCCATAATATTTAAGAACTTTTTTCAAAAACTAAAGACATTAAAAAATAATTTATACTACTTTATCTGACTGCTTGTTTGTTCAACTTTTTAAATATTTGGAATTAAAAACAAAATTAAATTCGATTATGCAACGGAAAAGCAAAAGAGAATGTTTGATTAAGGTAATGAAAGATAAAAGTGCGTCATTAATTCGATAAGAACGATTTTTCCTTAAATGAAAGGAAACGGTTTTAATATAATTTTAACCGACTTTTATTCGGTTATAACATCCTTTCTTATATACTGAAGCTCAGCTGACCAGTTAATTAAAATGAAGTCAATATGTACTTTACTAAATATTAAATATCTATAAATATTTTCCTACAGCTTCTCTCTATTCTAAGAAGAAGATATATGACACACTGTAAACATATGCATACATATACAAAGACGAAGGGGAAGAGATGATTGCAAATTGTGGTTCGCCAAACACAGGTCGTCCTCAGAATGTGATCAAAGCTGGGCTTTCGGGAAGAATTGCGCCCCTTGGATGGCTTCAAATGTGTCATAAAGGAAGCGATCTCTGCTTCCAGATTAAAGAAATAAATCTGATTTTGATGTAAAGTAATTATCAAGCCGGCAGGAATAAAAACCTTATATGAGATCGCGCGTTAGGGGGAGGGAAGGACGATGAGAAGAAAGATTGACGATGCATTGGAACCTCCAGGTATACCATATTATGGTGAGTTTATATACTTTTCAAAAGGCCTAAAACCAAGTAGGAAGTTGACCTGATGAGTGAGATTGGTGACCTTTCGATGCATGGGGTCGGCCAGAGCCCAAGAAGTCGTGATGCAGAGATCAATGACGAATATAGCCCCCACCATGCCCATTAGCTGTGCATCTCGGAGGATCTGTCGTCAAGAAGAAAGGGGAATTTAATACGAAAAGAAGAAGAAGGACAAATTTCATAAATAGAGAAAATAATACTGTCTTTGAGTTATATAGTTAGGATTGATTTAACCGATTTGTTTCATGAAAGAATTTTTGTTTACAAAATCTTTAATTGATGTAAGTTTTAAGATTATGTTTTTTTATGTGTGTCAACATTAAAAAAATAATTACTAAAACATAAAGAGCATAATAAATAAGAACACAATTTCAAAAAAATATCTTTGCCAACGTAAGAGGATATTTTAAAAATAATAATTTGCCAACTTAATCTTGAATTTAATCTTATTTAATTCTCGTGATAGGAAGACACTCAATACATCTGTGGAATCTCATTGACAACAAATCAGGGAAAAATTAAATCAGTTTTTTTTTTTAAAAATTTTACTTCATAATACGAAATAAAATTAATTTAATCCAATGAAATATTCCATAACGCCTTCTATCATTAACTAATTGAATAACTAAATCAAAGGATGTACCTCTACTTCCGGATCGGACAGATTTGTACTCTAATTTTGTAAAATCATAGATATCCATATCAGTGCAAACTTAATTTTTCAAAATTTTCAATTCTTCCAAAAGTGTAAAAAAATGCCATATTATGATCGATAATAAACAAATCAAGATATCTAAAATTATAAATTATTCTAATTTGAATATTTATATGAAAATGGACGACACGATAAAAAAATAATTTTACAAAATAATCATTAATTTAAATAAAAACATAACCTTCTCTCATTGCTAAGATAAACAATCAAAACAAATGCATGGACTGGTATTACACACGACAAACAGCGACCATTATTGTACTCGTTAAAGACACGCAAGATGACTAAACTTACATTTTTTCGCATAACGCCTCGATACGCTCTTCTGAAGATGACGTACACCCTGAATGTTTTCGCAAACATGGAGCCAAATTGGAACGTGAATCCCGAAGCGAACAGAAGAGTTCGAATCTTTTCAACAGCAAAGTAAACAAAATTGTAATGAAATAATTTAGAGTCTTAAACAATTTAAAATTTTGGTTAAATATCTTTTTTCTCCGAAAATTGATAATATTGTTAGTAAATATTAACGTAGTTAGGGCTATATTTCAAAATACTGCAGAACAAAACAGTTTGAGGATTTCAATAATTTTAAATTAATTTTAAAACAAAATTAAATTAGATTCATTAAAAATACATAAATCACAAAGTTATAATATTATTCTACACTTAGACATATATTATCAGTGGAAATAATTTATAATTCATACCGGACAAAGTATTCTGTAGTCATGGGGATTTAAAAAGTTGTCGTCTAGACCTATCGAGATGACAGATATGTAAACAACAAGGCAGCCAAGGACAGCCATATTGTTAAGCCTAGGACTTGACAGTTTGATGTATCTGAAAAGGGGATAATAGATGGACCGACACTTTAATTGTATACTCTAACACAGCCAAATTGATGCCGGAATAGTTTTTTTATTTAAGCGATGTTTCAAAGATTTTTGTTAAGCTCAAAAAATCTCTTTTGACGGTGGAAAGTACACTGTATAATAAAATTGTAAGTAAACTTTGTAAAAACTACTTTTTGAGGTGTTATGAACAACAAAAAATCAATCCCATATATCTCCAATTTAAAGGAATTTACAGTTTTTTTTATAAAAAAAACATTATTCAATAAAAAATACAGTTATAAATTATAAATCGACTTTTTCTTACAAAAATAAGGTGTAGAATCAAACGGTCATAATAAAAATGATGCATTAATGTATATTTTTGGGTACAATATAACTGTTTTACTTTAAAATTACATTAAGCTAATTTAAGTTAAAATGTATCGTTTATATACATTGATAAAAACAAACAAATAACTTACTTTAGGTACTGAAAATGCCAATTGAAGCAGAAAAATCCAATTGACAGCACAGCCCCAATTGAGCAGATTATCGTTACAATAACGAATATTCTTCGGTTTATTAACAGCGGACGATAGATACACGTGATTTCGTCCACAGGTTGCTCTGGTCCTGCAAATTTGAGAAAAATTAAAATATTATTCCGTTACAGATACCAGCCAAACATGACTCCATTCAGAACTGAAAATCTTTCATTTTATGGTAATTTATTGTATCACCATATTTAATATATTAAAAAAAATTTACATATTTCATTGACACGTGTCACATGACAAGTGAAACCATTTACAAAGTTTCAAATAACTAATCAAAACAATTATTTTGTAAATAAATTTATTGAATAAAATGTTCACATTTGTCTAAAACGCAACATAATGATGTGCCTCGATTCGAACAATTTGTTCCAGATTCTGAAGTGAATAAATCGATTGCTATTCAAATTTGACCATATATTTGACAGACAAATGATTATCAGCACATTTTGCTTCAACTCATTGCTAATTATAAACATATAACAAATACACCTTATTCAAAACAAAATTTCGTACTAAAATATTAATCATTTGAAAATCCATTTTATATTATTTATTGCATATTATCTTAATGTATTATATTTTCCGAACAAGTTATATAAAAATATATTTATCATTGAGTTATAACAAAATTACAAAATAACAGAACATTAACTACAATTTATTCAGTGTTTATACCTTGCCAGACCACATTGAAACATTCAATGCATTGAAAGTCCAAATAGGCATTGGATCCATTTTTCACCAAAACGGCAATTTTTTTCAATACGCCATCTAACAATGAAGACAATGAATTAATGATTAAATCATCCAATGATTAGATTAACGAAAATATAATAATTAATTGAATAATATAATATAATATAATACAAATTATTTCATTATATTATTCATTTTGTTAAAACTCAAAAAAACTAATTTAAAACGAAATTAATCCGAATTATTACTTTCAACTAATTTATAGTTAGTTTAATTAGTGTCAACAACGTAAAAAGAAAATAGTTCAATTATTTATACTAATTACGACAGTATGTATAGAAACATCAAAATCAAACTAATTAAAAATGTCTTAGATCTAATTTAATATATTTTAATCTGAACGCAGTACATGCAAGCAGTCAATTACCTTGATTTTGAAACACTCCCGAAATCCCCAAGCGATCAGACCCATCAAATGAAACGGAACCCTGGATGTGATTGAATGATAAAATAATATAATACACATGTTTTGTTCAATTTGAACAGGAAATCGATACAGTTTATTATTGTATTCGGTGGAAAAATGAATTCAAAACTTAATTATGTAATTATAAATATGAAAATGAAGGTGTAATATATATATAACTTAATATAATTAAAAATAGGCAAAGTAATAATAGGAGCTGAAAATCAATATTTCAATATTTTAATCAAAATCAATACAAATATAAACAATATTTACTAAAAGTTTCACATTTTATTTATAATACAAATTTTAAAAATAAAAGATTTACTCTATGAGAAAAATATTCCATTATCTACAGATATTAAATCTGGAAAAACATAAATTTCATATTAATATTGAAATGAAAATAACGTTTGTGGCTGTTTTGTGGCAGAAAAACGACAATGTTAATCACTGCATAAAAATTAATGAGAGTAAAAAACAGTATTTAATAACTCCTAAGTATAGCGATGTGGAAAACATTTTACTCCAAAATAAATAAATATTCGTACAATTATATCTGCTCTTATATAGTACAGATTTACAGATATGTCTATAAATTATTGATTGATGATACG
The DNA here is from genome assembly GCA_034780395.1 of Vannuccia rotundouncinata. Lineage (NCBI taxonomy): Eukaryota > Metazoa > Platyhelminthes > Proseriata > Coelogynoporidae > Vannuccia > Vannuccia rotundouncinata. The sequence goes on along the minus strand of JAUZNC010010005.1, from coordinate 22,320 downwards.
TGTGTGCGTCTTGGAGAAAATCTGTTTATAATTACAAGTTAAAAAAACATTACAACCACCCATGACGAAATATGTAAATAAAACAATTTTTTTAAGATATGGTTGAAGGAATACTCGGATTTTTATAAAATATATATTCGATTAAACATTTAAAAGACGGGTTGTAAAATGTTTAAAATAATATTTTAAGCATCAGAAGAAAATATATTCCTAGAATAATGTTAATCCAATACACCGAAGATAGCGACAGGAAATTTAATTTCTAAATGGATATGGCCTCTACTGATGTAATACCGGATTATTGAAACAGTTAGCATTATAGAAAAACAGTTTTGACTTACAGATACCCCATAAAAGTTGAGGTTTTGAATTGTATTAAGAAAGATTGGGAGAAGTTGTGTCATATTTTGTAGTAAGCGATCTATTTGCGGTGGGGAGGAATTGACAAAAATCTTTTCCAGAGCGTTTACGGCAGTCCAAATTGCATCGTAGGCATGTCGTGAGTAAGGACTTATTGGACGTGGCGACCCCATCAAGAATTCCTTACGGAATCTGGTGCGCCACTGAGCAAAATAATATTTCATAATAATTGTATATTATTCTTAAAAATTGTTTAAATAAATCGTTTGTATGTGAGTAGAATGAAACGTTTGAAATATAGTTAATATTTTTTTTAATTTGCGATTTATATTTACATATTATAAATAATAGATATAGTACAAATCTAATTTTAAGGCCAAAATTTAAATATTGATTGATTCTCCGAATTATGCTAACATCTTGGATACACTTCGGTAAACTAAACAATTGCTGTCATAGATTTAATAACTAAGTGCGCATCAACATTTTCCTTTCTTAATTTGTAAAATTGACTTGGGTATACAAATACTCTCAGCAGGAATTTATACATCAAAAAAATAATATTAGAAGTATTAAAATCGGTTGTATTTACATTTATAGATCGATCGAGAATTGCAAAATAGAGAAATGAAACAATAATAAATTTCTTTCATTAAATAATTTATAACAAAGATCATTAAAAAAGAATTTTATAGTTAAAACGTTTTCTGACATTGTTAATCGTTAATTTATTGTCTCCAAATAGCGAATCAATATAAACTATTAGATTAATAAAATATATCTTAGATTTAAACCAATAAAACAAGCGATCTTGAGATAAGTGGTATTTGTGAACTTATATTAAGAGGAGAAAAAGCTTGACAAAAAAAGCATAACAAAATTTTCAAATCAAATTTAAAAGGTAAATTATTAAAAGAAAATTGCAAACCTACAATATAATAAAGATATATGTTTCATTAAGCAGTAAGAAAACATATTCTACGATTTTCAAATTGTCCTTATTGATTTTAAGAAATATAAATAAATTTTAATTATCATAGAGTATTTTTGTGAGCACAGAATTTTTTTTCTTCATAGAATTGATTCATGAATTATTAATTTTATTTCAAAATATATGCACAGAATATATTTAGATCTTTCGTTTGACTGAAAACTATTTAATCAAATAAATCACGCTTGGCTCAGTTGTAGAAGTTATAATTAATAAATTGATAAAAATAGATAACAAGCAAGCAAACAAACTGAACCATAGTTTACAAACAACCTTCAGAATAAATATCCCATATTTGATAATCAAAACTTACCACCAGCGAGGAATCAGAGTGTTCCGTGATGTCTTGATGGTCACTCTCATCTTCGTCAATTCCCAAAACATCCACTGCAAAATAGCCCTGGATTGCTTCCTTGAGCTGATCCGCGGTGCAGTTATGACTCTCTGAATTATTTCGGTGTGTTTTCGACCACCAATTATTGGAGAATATCTTCGGCAGAATCCAGACGTATTTAGGGCCAAAAAGCTTTTGATGGTACACCTGAAATTGTATTGAGTAGATTCTGCAATAACTGACATCTATTTATAAAAAAATTATTCACCGAAATATTAATTATATAAGTAATTTTAATAAATAAAAGAACACAATAACAAAACTGTAACAATTAAAACGGACTATTGTATTTACAGTGATTGATTGAAGAACAAACCATACCTCACAGAAAACTTTCTGAGCAACCGGTTCCCTAAACTTCCCGAAAAAAATTCTCGCACCAGTTTCCTGTAATAAATTAAAGAAAAATTAAGTATTTCTAATTAAATAGATAGTGAGGCAGATAAGCATTAAAAAATAAGTGAATTGAGCTTCTTTTTTGATAAAAGCTCCACATTTGGAATAGGTACAGTGGTAGTTATAGTATATAACACTTTATGAACAAAATGAGATTTTGAATCATCACAGAACCATATTTGAACCATATTTAAACAAAATAGTCGCCAAGTACCATGTTTTACTTAAATATCTTAAAAACTATAAATATATATTGATTTTTAAATCAATAGAAATGTGTGAAAAGTTTATATTATTATTTTACATATTTTAGGAAAATTTCAACTTGATCCTGACAAAAATAAATACAAGAGTGAAAAAATAATCCTAACTTTAAAATAACCGCAATTCTTTATCAAAAAGTGCACAATAGGTTAGCTTAGCAGCCCCACAAATAAAACACTTTATTATAAAATATATTAGCAATATTTAAAAATACAAATACTACTTATTTCCTGTTTAATTCCTGTTGTGCTTAATATCTTAACAAAAGATGTTTAAATGGACATCGCATCCTATGAGAATATTTTTCACACATATACGGTGCAGTAAATAGAAGAAAAAAATCAGATTCTCAAATAAACCTTACAGAAAGTGAACCTTATACACAAAGAAGTGTGTTGTACATTATGAATTAGGAAAAGTCTTATTTCGGAAAATGTTTTTTGAAAAATTTATCAAATATACTAAATTAGTAATATCCTTCATAACACCACTATATTTGTTATGATAATAATTGTCTAATTAATTTGAATGGATTACAAACAGTTATAATTGGCTCTGTCCCAACATAAAATAATATTTATAACATTTAAGTACACAATCTAAGAAGTAGAAAAGTACCTCAAGTATATCATTTTATTGACATATCATTAGATTAATTATTTATTGATTGGGTGCCTGATCCCTTTCTGAAGACCTAAAACCTGCTTTTCACCGCATTCTACCACGGTTTGACCCGTATAATTCATACTGTATCAATATTTAATGTATCTGAACTTGGAACACTTTACATCACATTTTGAGAGTCAGATATTACAATACCTGAGAATATTTAGCAAATATTAGAATTCACATAAACGGATGAGATGTTTCGAACTAAATATTTGAATAGATTAAAAAACACATTAATTCACACATGTTCGAATTTTTAATCCAAGTTTAACATTAGTTTTCAAAATGTTGACGTTTTCTTGAAAAGTCAGTTCTAAACGTGTTTCAAGCTACTTAATTAATCGTTCAGCCTTCATTATTACAATATACAAACGAGAAACTATAACGAGCAAAGTAATTGGAAGGTAATACCCGACTCTATGATCAAATATCCACATATTTATGTAATACATTAAAATAAATAATAAATACATCTGGGACGAAGGGTTATATGTTCAACATACCCGTCGGTAAGAGCTAGGCATAAAAGCGATACAGATTATGCACTAGATGGCTTTTTGATAATAGAATTCCCACTTATTCGCAAAAGGATTAATATCTTTCGGTCCATTTGTCGTCTCCCGGCTAACATAATCTTATTTGATCGAATTCGCGTCGCACACGAAGAAAACTATTTAGCGATTATTGCCAATAAGAAAAGAAAGACACTCGACAACAGTACAGCTCCAACGTCGTATGGCACAATTCAACACTGAACGAAAACACGAAAAGGAATAAATATGAGGCTAAACATTTTGATCTAACTATAGAAGTCCTAAGTAGCCCAAAGACGTCTGCATCTTGAAGCCTTTGTGCTATAGAATAATGTAGGCCATAGTCCTTGTTATTGATGGTTGTGTTCCAGTATCTTTTCACACTGCCATTTTGAAGCCTGAGAAAACAACTCAGACTGTTTTACGACAAGACTGAAGTCAATTATGAGGGATGAAAGGGAAAAAAAGAGGCTGATAATCCATTTACAAGTTTTATCCTGATGAGGAGATAAAAAATTCTTTTTAAGATATACCGCTCTTGATCTTTTTTGTGGGATGAAAAACACAAGTATTGATCTGAAATTAGGCAAATGGGACCAAGTTCATTAGTATACATTAATACCCTTTCGAAAAAACGAATATATGAGTATAATTTGTCAACAAAAAAACTGTAATTGATAAAAAAAACATCTAAAAGAAAAAAAGAAGTTGTTTGATGTCAATAAATATCAACCGCTTAATTAATTATTCCAATTATGGGTTGACGATTTTATTTTTAATTGAAGACATAATTTTTAATAAATTAGGTGTAAATTTTGATTCTGTGAAAGTATCGCTGATGGTTATTTTTGGCAGTTTATTTAAATGAAATCAATTCATTAAAAAGCGTTCATAAATCGAATTAAAAAAGAATAATAAGATAATAATCTTTAAAATAAAATAAATAATCCAATACAGTTTGAAGAAAATTGTACCTTAGTTCGAATTTTAAATGAATTTTCTTTTTCACGACTTTGTTTGAATCTCTTTCCTTATCTCTGCGACTGAGTAGTTCTTTTCATAGAAAATCATATCAAGGCATTTAGTTATCAAACAATAAGTATCATTATCAACCTTGTGTGAATATTGATTTGTTCCATTTAATACCTTTGGGCTACGAGGTAAAATATTAATTACTATGAAGGGAATTAAAATAGCTAAACAAATAATACAAAATATAGTGGAAATAATAATGCACCACAATATGAAATTGAATAAAATATATGAGAAAATATATTTAGTATATAATCTAGATTTCTCGAACTATCTCTTATAGGATTCATTTTTAATACAATACAGCAAGGCGAAGTATTTACGTCAATCTTGACAAATTATTTGAGATCAAATAAATTCTTTTTAAAATTAATCCATATTTTTTAAGATGTTGCACTTATAATTTCCTTAAAATAAAATAAATAATTCTCCTTTTTATGTAAAATATTATAAAAAAAGTTTCTAGGTTTAATTTTTGTCAAACATGTTTTAACAAGGTGTAAATATGAATTAGATTATACTATATATCATATATTTATGTTTAGGATAGTCAACCTTTCTTGGCACATAATATTGATAATCTAAAAAGTCCGCAACAATCCTAAGAATGAATAATGTAAAGAAATTTGACATGGACATAGAAATAGTAGACAGAATAAACCCCACAATAATAGTTACCATTTTGCTTCAATTATTCTTTTGCTATAATTTGTATTTTAGTTTTCAAAATAACTCTTTATTAATATAAAGATTAAAAGATTAACAGATTTTCTAACTTAAATTAAGAACACGTATAATGTTTTATGCTTAGTGGCAGCTTTTAAAAACATATTTAATGAATTAAATACATTAAAATGTACCTGAAATGCAAAATGTAAAACACAAATTAAGACTGAACAAAAATATTTTGTTCAGAAGGTACAGAATACACTTTTGATCCTTTTCTCAATTAATGGTGTCTTTTGAAGATAGTTGATTTACTGGTTTTGGCACCTGGATGAAAATATCTTTGTTTGAGAAAAAAATAGGGAGGTCGGTTTAAAATAGCTAAAATAGATTTAATATTTTCAAGAATTTAGAAAACATTTTTACAGTATCAACTGAGGTGACGAGACACCTATAACTCTTTTTCAACAAGAAAAATTATTCATAACGATATATTGATTATATAATTGTATATAAATAAATAATCAAAATTAAAAAAAGCTAAAAGCTCACATTTAGAGTTATCAGCCTTTCCTGAATTTCAGAGACCGACCAATCGATTCCGACTGCTTTGATGCCATTGAGTTCAAATGTTTTCGCCATCTTTTTTTCCGCCTTTGAAATTCATACAGGGTAAACAGTTGAAAAGGGGAATAATATGAAATACTGAAAATTCTTTTTTTTTATTTAAAACAAGTATATTTCTGTTTACTTTTACAACATACATTGTGTGCACACTTTATTATTTTAATATATTCATATCAACTGTTTTGCAATAATAATACAATGTATATATAAATAAAAATTAATCTTTCTTCCTTTTTTAGAATGAGAAATTTTCTTTAATGAAAAATGTTGAATCATTTTTTCCCTTCATTTTATTATGTTTTCCGTATCTTAATAAGAATCGATAATAATTGATTTTTTATTGACACCTTGCAAGTAAAGAACAATGAACATAATCAATTTGTGACAGGTGTTTTATAATTCTGTTGAGACAGTACCTATATTTAATTTTTAGTTAACATTTTAAAAGTCATACATATAAATGGATAGATTAAATGGGTTAAAATGAAGAAAATGATTAAACTATTTTCATATATTCATCCCGTACGTGTTTAGTATAAGATATGTCTATGTTTGAAATATTGATTGAATATTTTGTCAGAATTTGAATAGAATCCATTATATAATTAAGTATTTGACAATCTAAAACGATGTGGAATGCGCAGAAGTAGAATTATCATAAATTATAAAGTAAAATTCTTTCTAAATTTTGTTTCAATAAAATAATTCTTTTTGTCAGAATTTATTTTGAAAGATTTTAACTGCCGTTGCAAACAAATTTACATAACTTTAGAACGATTATGTTATTTTACAAGAAAAACACGAACATTCCTTATTTAGACATAATCATATAACCGAATTTATTACAAATTGTGAACTTGTTCTTGTTAAATGAATTTTTGAAAATTTAAATTAAAAATTAAGCGCCTTAATCATTTTGATTAAAATATAAAATATTATTCGAATTAATATCAAATCAACGAAATACAAAATTTTTAAAATATTAAATAAAATCGATAATGAATCTAAATAATGCTACTTTGTGATACGAGAGTTATATTATAATAAAAATAATAATAATGGATAATTAATCAGTAAGCGCCAATTTTAACTGCTGTTCAAGAATCTGATGTAAAAGTACGCAGCAGCTTGTTTGCAAATGACGAAAGGTAATAATTAAAAAAGAAGTATCTTATAAAAACATTTAGATAATGTTGTCAAATTTTATGATATCGTTTTAATATGACTATAATGTTTCTAATCATCTAATTAACATTGCATAAAGAATTAACATTTTTGGGCAAAAAATTGATTTTCTGACACTATAATTCAGGATAAAAAAATAAGATTATTTTTCCATTGAATACTACTATCAAAACGAGTAGTATTTCATCTATCTCACCAATTTGAAGACATTGATGTTCTGGGTAAAGGTGGCCACTCTATCCCAATTGAAATTTTGGAGGAACAGCCTGCGTGCGTGGTTGAGAGTAGAATCAGCCTCACACATTCGGAAGAAATTTGGAAATTTCTCTCTTTCACTGAGGGCTGGACTTGTTGATCCGAAGGAGATCTTAATCACGGAATAATGTTAAGGGAGGTATTAAATTATACCTAAACATCAATTTGCAAGTCAGGCTGAAACTTAAACAAAATCTGACATTCCTTTTTTATTTATGTGAAAATAAATTATACGATTGATTAGAGCAATATTTTAGAAAAAATAATTTCAATTTGTATTGAAAGTTAGTGAAGTTAAGAATAGAATACTAAACGTGTGGGGGCTCAGTTGCAAAACATCCAATCCTGCAGACTTTTTGAAGACTGTAAAGTAATGCTGTTTATTTTAAATTATAAAACATAACTAAAATTATGTTAGAAATCTTGAGATGAAATACGTACTTAATATAAGATAAAATAATTAGAATTTAAATTACTTATTTGATATAGTTATATATAATTTTGATATATATACCTTTTTATATAGTATTATCACAAACAAGTACAACTTTAATCTATATTGTAATATATGAACATCTTAAGTCTTGTTTTTAACTCTTAACCTACATAATCGATTTGATAAAGTTAATTATAAAATAATTCAATAAACCATATAATGAAATATAATTTTGTTCCTATTAATATCAAAACAACTAAATGCAAAATTTCTAAAATATTAAGTAAAATCGATAAAGATTAATTGATTTATATAAATTTGAAATCTATATTTAGCTACACGATATACAGCTACATTTGTGACACGAGAGTTATATTATAATAAAATGATAATAATGGCTAATTAATCAGTGAGCGCCAATTTTAATTGCTGTATAAGAATCTAATGTAAAAGTACACAGCAGTTTATTAGCAATTAAGATTTTTTAAGTACACTAAGTTTCTTAGCAAAAGGCACTGTTCTATATTTTCACATCAAGATTTCATAATTCACTACAACCCAGAAATAATATCTTTTGTCCTTTGTATTGTTTGTGTATTTGCTCTGTGATAAACTGATAATTTAAGCAATTTATAATAACAAATAATTATTCAACTATACCGCAGATCATCGGCATTATAAAATATTTTTGCAGTGAAACATTTTTTTGATTCTATAAAATATTCCGTTTTAATTAAGATATAAAATTCACAGAAAGGTATCATATATTCAAAACACACATATGCATCTAGTGTACAATACAATTTAAAAAATAACCATTTTAATTAAAATTTTTATATACTTACTTATTGATTGTCATTTAAAAAGCATACTTAAGTCGTCTTACAGCTGTTTAAAGAAAATTTATTCCCGAAAGGTCTTGTCGTGTGTGCCTAAAAACCACACTGACAAATGTTGCTAAATTTAATATCTTAATATCAATTGTCTGGATTATAGCTATATTGATGCTATTTTAAAATAGTGCACAGCATGTGTTATTTCACGGGACAAAAGACGCCGTTTCTGTCATAAAGTGTCCCATCGAGAAAGGTAATTAAACAACCTTCCTAAAAGTAACGCCAAGTCTGAATATCATTTTAATATGGAAGTGGAAAAGTACGAAGTTTTAAAAGAATAATAGCTTTTTTATAACCAGGTTTGTTTGTCTATCCTGAAACTTCTATAATACCTAACTGAATTGAAAATTGAACCCTCAAAAAGGAAACCTGAATTTAAGAAGTCCGTATCTTAATTTTGTCGTTTAGGTACAAACTCTTCATAGTTCGAACTGTCAGGCAAAACTAATTTTCAATTGCTACAAATTTAAAAATTGAGTCAGTAAATTTGTTAAATTATACTTAAATTAATTGAAAATTTTTCTTTTCTTTTGTTTTGAATTGATTGATAAATAATGTTTTCATAATGACTGCATTTACAATAGAATGTTCATTTCATAAAATTCAAAGAGATATTCAAAATTTTCAAGATTAAAATAATTTCAAATGCCTTCATTTTCTTTTAATTCATTTCATTTATTACAAATGTTTTGGTTTCATAATTCTATTTCTTAAAAATCAAAAATATGCGTATATAATTTTTTTGTTTATAATGATTTTTATAATTACATTCCATATATGATATTTAATCGTTAGCTTCCTTCTGAATAAAATAATTTGTAATTACTCTATTGCTTAAAATGGACTTTTACTTTTTTTTTAAATTAAAATAATTATGTTTTGTCTTTCTTAGAAGAGAAAATATTTTAAGAGAAAATATAAAAAAATAAAGAGAAAATATTTTCAATATATCATAGTTGTAGAACTTTGACAACATCTTTTAAGAATATCTATAAACAATTTATTTGTATAGCATAGTAAACTCTAGAATTATAATTTTCAGTAATTATATGGATAGTGCCATCGTGAAGTTTCTATAAACATTAATTTGCAATAAATATATGCAATAATGTTGCAATAAAGTTTACTATGTACTTGTACTTGCGAAATATATTTGGTGTCTTAAATTAGTGAATTAAAATCATAATAGTTTTAATAACCATTTGCAAGGTCAAAGTAATTGCACCATGTCTATATAAATAAGTTTACGTACCGTTCAGCCTTTTTCCTGTTCGTGTGGCATTATCATAAAGTTTGATTAGATAATTTATTAAAATTTTAACAATTAACTAGATTGCCAAACTTTTGTCTTTAGGAAACTTATACACAAGTTTGTTGATTAAAGTACAAGCTTCAATGAAAAACGGATATATTTAGATTTAATAAAATAAATATGTAATTATAAATTAAAACGAAAATAATGAAGTTTTACATTCAAATATATTCCATATAATATTTACCAGTATATTTTGTTAAATAGTATAACTATTAGTAATAACACTAATGAGAAAAAGATTTTGTAAGGCATGTTTAATGTGGTCTTTATTATATGAATTAATTATGTCAATTTATGAGTTAGTATACGTTAATGTAAGTTAAACACATAAATAAAATTTATAATATGTTAGTGTATACGTTCAAATGCATTAATTAATAACGGTTGTGTACATCTTATATATACAGTATATTATTATTTTGAATAAATGTTACAGCTTTTATATACCTACTATAATGTTTCTTAATAAGAAGAATTATATAATACCGTTATGAAACTCTAGTATAAGTTATAAGGTTTATTTTTAAGGTTATATATCTGTACATTTACACCCACCTGAACAAGACTTTCTGTTTGAGCTATTTGAGCAATATTTTCCGCAACTTCAGAGCATGATGGTCCCATAATTAGCTGGATTTTGTTTTGAACGTACATTATGTTATACAGTGCGTTGATAGAGATCCCATTATCACACTGAAAAAGATCGCAATCATATGTTAAAGATAATTGTCATGAATCAAAAGTAATTTAAAAAAAGTTCTGTCGCATCCTTTTACTTTAAATATAACTACTAATGCATATAATGAGATTATACTATTGTTTTACGTGATACCTAATTATATCTGAATAATGGGGTCTCATATATTTTTTTATCAGTGAATATGTTAACTTTATAAATAGATCTGTCGGTAATTAAATTTCTATGTACAATCAGTAATAGCCGCAGAAGTGATGCAATATATTTGTTCGTCTTAAGAAATATCACTTGATGAAAGAGTCAGCGAGCAATCTTACAAACATAATCCATGTTTATTTAAATTGAGTCAAAAGTAAAAAAAAAAATGACCTCTTAAACAAGCCCGTCACTTTCAAAATACTCCCCATCGCTTTGACATACGTAAGTCAATTATGATATATAATTTAAAATGATCTTGTCAATTAATATTGGTTAAAATTATGAACATTTTGAATCCCACTAAAAGTGTTAAATTATTTATAGGATGAATTTTGAGCAAACTATTTTCGAATCTAAAACACGAGGCATAAGCTGTTGACCTCCCACAAATAATTGGAGGTATGCCAAAATGACATATATTATATAAACGAGGACATCGAATCAATTTATAAATTGGTGTTGTTTTGCAAGCCAGTTGAGACTTTGGTCATCAACGCTTTTAGAAGACATTTATTTTTTGCATCAAAATTAGGATTTATTTATCCAAATATAGGATAAATAAAATGTTCAAGGCTTTCAGTTTAACAGAATAATTATAATTTACAAAATTAACTATTTGAATAAACAGTTATTTACAAATTTAAATTGGTTTCGGTGTCTAGATTTTGTAACAATACATAAAATACTCAATGCTCACAAATGTGTTCCAATTTTTATCTTGTACTCATTGTATATTGAAATTTTGATAAAATAATTTTTCCAATTGTAATTTAAAATAAGTTTAATATAATAATATTTTTATTATAAAATGTGAAATCAGTTTCAAATAATAATAATATTAATATAATAAACGTATTCAATGTATTAAATTTTTCAATTTTTAGGTAAACTTTTTTTTTACTTTCAGAGAGCATTTTTTATATTAACTGTTTCTATGTATTTAAAATAATAATATTTAATAAAAATCATGATTATGTTTTCAAATTGCCTTATTTTACATAATAATTAATACAATAAATAACCGGTTATATAACTTAAATTATTGTTATAATTTACAAATATTTCAATCAATTGTCTTATTAGTAAAACCATGTTTATTTAATCCTCTAATCAGAAATAACGGAAACGATTATTTTACATATTTTTAAATAAAAAATAAGATCTTTGAAACTGAATATTAAATATTAACATATTTGCATTTTCGATTAAGTAATTGTAACGATGGTCATTATATTATTTTATTATTAGATGGTATTCATAAATATTTCCGAATTTAAAAATAAAGTATCTTTGCAATGTTTACAATAGTCTATAGAATAATGTATACAAATAACTTTCTAAACACATTTAAAAGTTTAAAACCTCATCGAGTGATAATCTATTAAACCATCTTTTTTGGCATTATCTACAAATAGTAAAAATAAAATGAGACTTATATATCTCTAAAAAGTACCATAAATAATTTTGTATTTTTCTTTGTACCAATTTTGTCCGTTTTTTGCTGCTGTTGCATCCTGGGACTGCATATCTGTTGGTATATCAATTTTATTTTTCTTATCAATACAGGTAATTTCCAATTCTTCGTCTATTATTTTCCAAACCAGTTTCCCCTTTTCACTGGTATATTGCTGAATGTATAAATGTCTCAGCTTGATTATTGACGATGTGAGGTCCGTTCAGAGGATAATAACCCACGTTTGCTAAGAAGCTTGGGAAAACATATTATTCAGAATTATTTTAGATTAAAATGGATTTGGAAGACAGCGTTGGTAGAGATACTCCAGTAATCTTATCATGGATGTACAGTGACGTCTGTAAATAATTTGTCTTTTCGGATGAAATGCATATAGCCACAAGCTAATTTTCTAGTTAAAACTCTTAATTTAATGTATATTTGCAGTAAAATTAAGTTGTATTTAGTAGTAATTAAATTGTCAATATGATCAGTTCAGAGGAGATAAAAAATAATCTTCAGGTTAATTAATTGTTTTTATAAAACGTATAAATATTTTTTTTGCTATATTAGTGCACACAACCCTTGGCATTTTTAAGGTTTAATTTTTTTAAATATCAACTTTAGCAATATTAATTTTAAATGTTGAAATATTGTAAACTATGAAAAAAGTAATAAATACTGATAAGAAGCACCTTAAATAATTTTTAATGAGTTTTTTAAACGTATAACTATTATTTATTATTTATTTCTAAAATACAATTCTTGTTGCTCTAACTGACTGTGCAAAACTATCGTGCAAATTGCAATATAATTTTTCACTTTATTTACATCGGTTGTGAAGAATATGTCATTAAACAGATGTGCCGAATATTTATAACTCGACTTCAAAATATTCTTGATATCTATTCAACATTGAAGCCTGCAAGGATAGCTACTATATTATATTATACAGGAAAACTTTTCAAGGTTATATTTCAGCTTAAAAACACATGTTACTCGTCTAGTTAACCAGTTATAAAACTTTAAAATGTTACTGTTTAACAGAATATTGCCATTAAATTTAGTTTTGTTGATACGATTTAAAAGATAATAAATAATATTTCGGTGTAATTTAATGTGAGACAATCTTAAATTATATGGAAAGTTTTGCAATGATTTACAGACAAATATATTAATTTCACTCCAGCGAAAAATTATTGTTATTATCAAATCCAAATTAAATTATATAATATTATAATTACGTATAGTAACTAAATTGGCTGTCAAATGGATTCATTAGTTTAATTAATGAAACAACTTATAAAAACGGATTTGTTATCGATTTAAAAATATTATCTTAATAATTTACCTCAAAAATAAAATAATTTGATTTAAAAATATTAAAACAATTAAAATAATGATCATAGCTGTGCTGATCCAAAATCCATAAAGTAAAAATGAGTATCTAAAGATCACTTCGAATCCTAGGAAGATATTTTAATTGGGATAATAATAAACATATTAAAAAATATCGTATTAAGTTTTTAATTATAAATTAATTTTTAGTAGTTTTTTTGGAATTTGTTATTAACTCTCCTTCTTCGATATCTACCAATAAATCAAAATTAACTTTTGAATTTGATCATTTTATGTTCATTTTATGTTCATTTCTAATTCTATTTGAACGAAACAATTTCACAACATAACTCAGTAATGTTGTTTTGTATTAATACAATAATTGCTATATGATGTATTCTAAAAACACCAAATCATTTTTCTGCGTCACTTTTGATTTCTATACTATATACAATAATTCTAAAGCAACTTTAGTTCTGAATCCCAAAATTTCAATTACAAAACAAATATTAAGCCGACTTGTAAAAGTTGTAAATCTACCAGCCTTAATTAACTGTAATGGCTATTAACTTAAGTAGCTATTGTTCCGAATCAATGTATTGATTAAACTGTTGTCCAGAAGAAAAGACCGCATAATTCTATGACAGTTTGTATAGCTCTGATATATTAAAATTCATACTCGTATTATAAACTTGAACCCTCGTGCCTCCACAACATGATTCACAAGAGTAACCTGTGGGAAATTAAGCGTGTCTATACATGGACATGTTCACCCATGGGAGAATCAGTATCCGCCAACTAAAAGAATGAATTGAGCGACCGCTTTGTTGAAGATCTCTACTCATAAATCACTGACGGAAATTGAAAAATGTTTCTAGAGGGAAGGTTCTATTTTAGAATGTCTTTGTGCAAATGTATGACTTTATTTGATCCTTTTCAAAAATTAGAATTGACTGAACCTTTTTGTTTATTTCAGTTATATGACAGATATATTTCTGTATTATTTTCATAAAATCTGATGCGTCCAGATACTTCAAGTTTAGAGGTCGACGTTCTTTAGTAAATGGATAATTCTCAATTCAAATTGAATACTTTTCTTGTACAAATTGTCCTTGAATTTTCTTAAAAAGTGTAAAAAGATTATTTAGGTAAAACAATTATTTAATTCCTATAATTTTAATCAATAAAATATAATATGAAATTGTTTTCCCATCACAAACATGCGTGTTTAATTACTATAAATTTATTTTAAATTAATATGATAGCATACATTTGATTAATTATTAATTGCCAATTTCATTGGATTTATTTAAAAAAACTAAATGTTCCATTTTAAGAAAATTACATTGATAATATTGAATTTGAATAAATACATATTTTATCTCTAAATCACGTTTTGCATTCTTCTACAATTTATGTTTATTCAACTATAATATTATTTGGTATCAATCGTTTGAAGATCAAATTTATATTTTTATTTAAAAATATAATAAAATGTTTATAATATTTTTTTAACATTTAATTCTTTTCAGTTGTACGTTCTATTAACATTGGAATTATAATTATCAATCTTAAATTGTTATAAACCTTCTCACTATTATATTATTAATTATTCCCAGTGCTGCTTATTTTAAATTTTCCAAATAGAGAAGGCGCTCCCTTATAAGATGATCTTTTGAGTAGAAAAC
Organism: Vannuccia rotundouncinata; assembly: GCA_034780395.1. NCBI lineage: Eukaryota > Metazoa > Platyhelminthes > Proseriata > Coelogynoporidae > Vannuccia > Vannuccia rotundouncinata. The sequence goes on along the minus strand of JAUZNC010010005.1, from coordinate 6,927 downwards.
CTAATTTTCTTAAAATCTTATCATTACAATACTGAAAGATAATCATGTTTGGAAAAGGCAAATAACGATAATTGCGAATTGCTTTTTAGCTTGATTAGATAATGTTATCATCTTATATCCTCGCTAAATAATATTAATTAATAAAATGTAATAATAACTGTAAAAATAAGTTCCTTGATTTAGTATTCAGATAAACATACATAATATGTACATCTATGTCTGTTTATAAATATTTGTAATTTAGAAGTCGTTCTACTTTTAAACTTCAACACAAAATTGTGACAAGTTATTAAGATCTTTCAAATCGATATAGGTTTTATAAGTCAGAAATATGGAGGCTAAATTAAATCTTAGTTAGCTTTATTACTATGTCAATATTTAAAATATATTGCAGAATATGTATCCTTCATATCCTTGAAAGCAAACACAACAGAAGTTTTTTTGTATCAATAAAGCAAATAAATTATAAAAACCACTTGTTATTCAAAGTCGGAGCAAAGCTCATTGTAACAATGTATAGATGATTGAAGATTATAGAATTTAACAAATGAAAAGAAATTATTACAATGATATGATTTTTTATAATTTGCAATTATAAATAATGCAAAGCGAAATTTGTATTTATGTCTTTTATTCTAATTTGATTATATGATGTTATAAAATAATATCACAATGTGGATTCGACCAATTTATAAAAAAGGATATTTTTTTTTATTAGGAAATATATGAAATCCCAAAAAGGATAACAATAGATAGAAAATTTAATATTAGAGTAAACTGGAATAAAAGTAATTGGAAGAACGCATTTTTGTGTGATTTATTTGAATAAGTTGTAAGACAAGAAATGTTATAAGTTTATAGACACTTTTTAGACACTGGATCCACTTATGGGTAGTTCGTTTGATTCATATTTAATTCTACAGTTCTACATTGTACTAACATTTTTGACACTTTAAATTTACTTTTACAAATATTCAGTTGATAGCAGTAATTTTTTTAAATACTTTCTTTATGAATACCAGTTAGTATATAGTAACAATAAAAACAGAAAATAAATTGCATAATGTAAAGTTTGACTATACATATAAAACAGTGTTATG
>JAUZNC010009994.1:2366-30637 GCA_034780395.1 Vannuccia rotundouncinata | reverse complement strand
CCCCCCCCCCCCCCCCCCCCCCCCCCCCCCCCCCCCCCCCCCCCCCCCCCCGAGGAGGAAGTGCGTTATAGATATTAAATCAAATATAATTAGTGATTATGTTTCAAAGGCGCTTACTCTTATACTGTGAGGTGCACTTTTTCTGTGATGGTGGTGGGGGATGTGCCTTCTATAGCATTTAAATAATTTTCGTTACATATTTTTTTGATTTGTTCGTTAAGAAAATTTCTACTAAATAAATTTTGAAGCACAAATTTAAAAATCTGTTGCATTGTTTAATTAATTGATATAAATATTAACTTTCTTATGTTGTAAACTATATTAAATATTTATGGGTATTATAATATACATTAATCCCTTTATTTTATACTAAAACTTCTTTTATTTCCCAAGGCAGATAAAAAGAAAACAACTTGAAATTGGATATAATATATCAAAAATTAAAATAACGATTGATGCTTCCAACTGATAATTCTATAGTTCTATAATTCTATAATTTCTGTATTTTTATTTTTATAATAAAAAATTGAAAGTTTGAAAACAACGAGAGAACAGCCGAATAAAAGCGGTCTTGTATGAGCAAACTATTTGCAGAAATCACGCATATTATTTTTTGTTATTTTATATTAGGGAGGAACCAAAAAATCGACCCCCCCCCTTTTGCAATTGAGCACAAGACACTCCCCGGACATGGAGCTTTTTAGGTGCGACTTTATCAACTATAAAGGTACAGAGTTCTGCCCAATAGATCGTGAAGAATATAAAAAGCTGATTGACTTTCTCCCCACACAGATCTGTAAAGCCGAACCACAACCACCCCAAGTGATGTGTGTAACCAGAATCAATTAAACCGATTTTGAAACAAGTGTGTCCCGCTCAATTGATTTTATAGACAATCCGTCATGATATTAATTTATTATAAAGGGCGATATTCTTTTTGCAATTTGTGAATATCCAAAATGTATAATGCAAACATAACTGAAATGTTTGAGTATTTTAATAAAAGTTTCTAAAACAAATTTATAAAATTATTTTGTTTTATATATTTAATTTAATTTAATTTAATATATATGTTTAATTAATTATTTGGTTTTATTATACATTTAAAATTAATAATCATAAAGTTGTGTTTTATTCTGTTAATGCTTTTTATATTTTTTTGGGTTTTATCGCTCATTATTATCAACCAATAATAAAAGTTAATTTAATTTATACAAGAGAATTATAAAAATACTAATTTAATTTAATAAATTATGTCATTGGAAAGATTTTTGGTCTCGATTTATGTATTCTAAATTTTTGTTTTTCGGAAATATATATATATAAAATAACTTACAAAACAGACTTAAAACAATTAAAAATTCAATTAAAAATTTTATATATTACAATTTTAAATTATTTATAGGAAGAATCACATTTACAAATGGTTATTTTAAATGCGAAAGTTGTTTGGAATAATGGAACAATTTCGTTATTCGTTTTGATTCTTTTGTCTTATAGAAAAACTTAATTCAAGTACGATGCATAAACATGATATCTTAATTCATTTTCAGTTTGCATGGATGCAAGTGTAACAAATTCGCATTAGTATCTATTTATCTAGAGGAGGACACAAAAAGGGGAATAATACAGAAGAATTTTTACGGTTGCCCGCACCAAGGGAAGACACCGTGAAGTTAGCTTATGTTGAGTGAGCTCACCTGATGAAACCAGAAGGAGAATTGAGAGAGCGAAAGAGAGTAAGAGAATGCCCGACGACACCGTCAGGAAGAGGATTCGAGGAGTCTCGGGGAACTTCGACTTGATCCTGGATGAGGAGGAGGAGGAGGAGGAGGAGGTTGTCTGTGTATATGTGTGCCGGTTGGGTGGTTCAGTGTGAATTCAACTGTGCACGCGGGGTGCTCTCGCGAGGTAATCGTGGAGGAGATTCAACCGAGCTATAGGCGAACCCAGGACTGATAGACTGAGAACGACCGGGGGTAGAACCGCAGGTAAATGTAGCATGAATACTCTTCGAGTCTGCCTTTATACGTCAGCGATTTGTAGGCAGCTGATTGGAGGGATGTCTTGGCGCAGAGAAGGGATGACCAAGTGGAGCGGAAAATTAATCCCATGCTAGACTGCCTGCGTTTGCATGGTTCGTGAGAGAAAGGAGGAGAGGAAGGTATATGGCGATGAGAGATTGAAGAAGACGACGAAGAAAGCCGTGGAGAGAGCCCCGAACTCCATGACAGAAAATGAGGTTTCTGGTGCGGGCCTTTTTGTTTCAGACTGCAGCACAGCTTTCTTTTTCCTAAAAATGAAGGGGAGCCTTTCCCTGCCTGCCCGACTGCAAGAGGAATATAATCAGCCGAAAATTATTTCACCTTTTGAGTTTGTTTCCTGGGGAATGCCTCTTGCCTGAATTAGCTCAAGAGTTGATTTGGCTTCCGGTTCCGGAGGCTGTGTACCTTTCAGGCATGACCGGAGAACAATCTCCCAAAGCATGGGTATCACTTGCAGATTCCTGATGAGTCGGGCAAACTGAGGAGCCTCTTCAGGCGAGGGCAGGGGTGTAGGGGACTGCAAGTCAGACCGGGGAGTTCTGGTTCCTATGGGGCATCGAAGTGTGATCAGGTTCTGAAAAGGCGGTCCATTTAAATGCAGATAAGTGATGTTAACACGCACTCAGAATTCGTGTATATGTTTCGTTGTGTCCCCTAATTCGAGATTCACATCACTTAAGAACTTTAAAAGTTAATGCTTGCTGCAGAACTGAAGAATGTTATACACAAATGAAAGTCACTTTCGCCTCGCTGAACTAAATAAAAAGAATATATGGTTAAAATAATCCCTATGGGTCAGACATTAACCTCCAATCTCCTTTATTATATGCAAGAAATATTTATACTATATGAAAGCAAGTTAAAATGAATATTTATTCATAGATAGTGAAACTTTTTTGTTCATTATATTAGTTTAGTGAGGTGATACTACATAGAAGCTTGTATCCTGAGTTCTTCTATTTTTTTAAGTAAAACGCTCTAACATTTGGGATCCCTTGAACAGCAGCCAAAAGTAAGCTTCATAATTTTATGCGATGACAAATTCTACTAAAAGTATAGAAAGAAATATATTTCACGAATTCAATATTTTTGAATAGTCTATAATCTCTTCATTATTGGTTGTAATAATTGAAATGAGTTGTTTTTTCTAAATTTGAAATCAGGACTACGATTGCAGGCTAGTTAATTAAAAAAAAAATTTGAAACGCAAATGATAAAATTTTCAATTATGAAAGAAAGAACTGAAGGATTTCAAAAGTAACCACAATATATATATATTCAGTTGAAATTATAAGGCATTCGGTTTTGTAATAACAAAATTGTTGCCCTGTGAGCTACTTTTTATAAAATCGATCAGTTTCTTGTTTTTTTAATGAAAAATAACAAACTAGATATCGGAATCGAATCGAATGAGCAGATTTAAAATTGAATAAAGCATCAAACTTCTATATTGTTCGTCAATATATCCGGGCAAACATGTTTTGTTTGTATAATAAGTATATATATTTCACCTAACACAATGACTTATATCGACACCTCTCTTCATCACCATTATCAATTTACACCATTTCATGCCACGCATGAGAGTTCCTCTGGTATATAAATATATCAGTGGGTGACATTGCATGAAGATTATAAAAAATCAACTAACATCAGGAGCATTTTTACTGAAGCGTAGGATTAGATAAGAACTTAGTCCTGAACGAGTTCAGTTCCCACTCTGCAGAATATCATAGCTGAAGGTTATATCCTCAGACATACGTCGTAAACACAATTCTTCCTCAAGAATTCCTTTCGATAGAGAGCGGAGACGTTTTTGATATTTTAGTATTGTTAGATTGATGTTAATCTAAATAAACTAACGCATATTTTTATATCCACATAATAAAGAGAGATTGTCTTTTATATAATATGATGTTGGACTCAAAGGGCACGTGGCACAGAATAAATTAATGTCTCAAACAGCCGCAGTGGAAATTTAGCAGAACATAATTTTATCTCGAAATGTTCGGCGTATAATAAGTCAATAAATTGATTCTCAGAATTATATTTAACATAAAAGAAAACACTATAATTCCTAAATATTTGAAATCTAGTAATCTTCAGTATTTAATTAGAAAAAAATTACTCTCGATATGAAATTAAATTTGCAATCTGCGATATCTGTCACCACATTGTACAGAGTTGTCACCAAATTGTAAAGAGAAGTCGATAAATTATTTATAGAAGGGTAGCGAAATAGCTGGAGTTAAAACATGTAAGAAGTTTATATTTTTTGTTATTTCTGTATAATATATAAATTGTATACATTGTGTAAATTCCTGAAAGTGTTTTTTCGCAATTTCGTATTTATAGGATGTTTTAATTATAAGATTCTTATAATAAGAATAGTTTTAATTAGAATTGATTTAAAAATTATAGCATTTCAGAATTTGCGAAAGTTTTGTTTATTAAGTTTAAAAGTCAAATATTTAATTGTATAAAACCAGGTTTCATACAACTTATTCAACACTCCTATTTAATGGGTTTTCACTAAATATATTCAGTGATATATAATCAAAAGTTCCAATTAATCCTGGTATAGCCATAAAGATAATTAGGAACACTCTGCCGGTTGAAACCTGGATATGCTTGAGCACGTACCGGCTCCAAAATGCCCCAGGGTCTTTATTAAGAGGATCATTAGTGCCCGGATCACAAAAAATCTTGAAACTGTCTCTATATACATTCCTCTTAGTGAAAATTCTTCAAGATTCTACAATTCTTTATGAGAAAGGTAGAAATTAATCCAAATACAAATACCGAAAGTTGTGCTGTTTATTAGAGTTTCCGCCATCTTGGCAGTTCGATGATTAACTATGAAGTAGACGATGATGTCAGTCGAGATGCTAATTTGACTAATTTTTTGAGTTGAGCTGTGTTGTCCAGAGCTAATCAAGTTAAAGAAGTCCCAATCTTTGAGATGTTAAGTTGGATCTATAAATATATTATACAGAAAGCAAATCTAAATTACAAAGGCGAACAATATATAATTGATTATTCGGTTGAGATACTCCTAAACCGCATTCCCAAATTAAAATAATGTTGATAAAAATAAGAATATTTTATATTTCTTCGCTCTATTATTTCAAACTGAGATCAATTCAATGAAGGAATTTAATAACCGACGACAGCTAAAACAATTTGCAGAAATATTTTGCATTTAAAATATTTAAAATATTTAATCAAATTTCTTTTTATTTATATAATATTATATTAATTTGGTAGTTATTTTACGTCATATAAAACTATTTTACATGTCATTCTTGCCGATTATTTTTTTGCTAACTAAATAATAACGAAACAAAGTTGGGATAACATTTGGAACATATTTCAGATAATATGTAATTTTTTGAGGTATATAAAAATTCATGCTGTGAATATTGCTTCAATTAAAATTAAATTTCTTCTTATTTAAATAATTGGAACAAAATATTATTATTTTTTGTTATAGATTGCGTTAAAATTTATTTACTTGGTGAAAAGGAGTAAGGAAGCCATCTTTATATTCGTTGTATATATATAAAAGAAGATTATAAAGATTCTTTCCTTTGATTAGCTGGAGTTTGGCGATTTAAAAGTTGATTAACAAATTTATAATCGAAAAACATCAAAAACAATAATTTTGAAAGCAGGGTAACATACATTACCTGGTTTATTAAATTGTGTGTGAAGTCCTAATAATGAATGTCAGTTGTGCATATATAATTTTTTATTTATGATTGAAAAAATTTGAATATATATATAATCTTCACGTTTTTTAATTTTTTATAAGAAATAAAAATATTTTCTATCTATTTAATTAAACATTACTTACATGAAAAATTGTGCAAATATAATTTATTAGGCAAATATATAAATATAAAATATATATCGATAAACATATTTTTAACCAATTTTGAAATACAAAAATTCGCTTTAAAAAAATTTTATTAAAAAAATGAAATCTGTTTTAATTGAAGCTTCAAAATTCTTTTTAAAGTTTATTTATAATTTTGAATATAAGAATGATCCCGATGCACAAATGGAGGGTTGAATCCAGAACTAGCAAAAAATCAAGTTTGCCTGATATTATAAACATCTTTTTAAATATTTAGAAAATTCCAAAGAAAGAAATAATTTCTTATCGATTTGATAACGTTATAATAAAATATTAATTATATATATAAAGTAATAATAATAAGTTATAATTTTAAATTAAACTATAAGAAAAAAATCCACCAAGGTTTTGTATAAGTTTATTGTCAATATAATTCATAAAACATGTTCTTATATGTATTTAATGATTGTAACTGAAAATACAAAATATCTGATTAGATGTATACGTTATTGTGCACGCATGAAGCATTTTATTCGACAAAGTGAACAACCAATATTTATCTAACTTAAAAAATTAGTCAATATCATTTATTCTCAGTCGAAGATTTTTTATTTTTAAAATAGATTTATCAATTCTTTATTTAATTCAGAAATACCGGATCCTTTGAAGAAATTAATCTTGGCAACTGTTTCTTAGATTATTATCTTATAGTATAACAGAAGAACCAAACATGTTTCGCACAGAGGCCAAAGAAAACCTCATCAGCACAGACAAGTTGAATTCTTTAAAATTATCAAGAATTCCAATAAAGACACAAAAAGATTAACTGGGAATGTTTTTTGATGACACCTCGTTTAGATGGTGGTTTGAAAGCATTTAGTGACTTTATTCCTTAAATGACATAGATTATTGTCAAAATATTTCATTCCCGAAATTACAAAAAAATGGCGATATGAATCCACAAACATACAAAGAGATTATATAGCTGCAATTCAGCATTTTCCGATAAAAAATTGATCGAAACAAGGAAAATGAGTGACGCACAGAAGATAAAATGGCAGCAGACTGAAAAATTGTGTCCAAAAAGAGATCACATAACATTGCTTTTGAAGAAAAGGATGCTCTTTGGAAAACGGGCGTTTTGGAAGTCATCTTATTCGTTCTCTAATCTGCCATCTCGGACTACATTGAAGTTTGAGAGCCGGTGAGGAACACCGTGACTGATTATTCGATAAAGATTCTCAGTTATAGTTCTCAACATATCTAAACCTCGAGAAAAGTATCTTTTGTATGTACAGAGCAAACATCGAAAACACAAAAAATTTGGTCTGAAGGATTGTACTTAAACTGAAAATATAGAAATCACCAATTGATATGACATTTCCATGTATAATATACGAGACTTATATTTAACTCAGATCTGAGGGCAATCACTCAATGACACCGAAATCTGAAACTATATTAATAACAAGATATGGTACAAAACTGCCCCTATATGGTACAAAACTGCCCCTATATGGTACAAAACTACCCCCTATATGGTACAAAACTGCCCCTATATGGTACAAAACTACCCCCTATATGGTACAAAACTGCCCCTATATGGTACAAAACTGCCCCTATATGGTACAAAACTGCCCATATATGTTACAAAACTGACCCTATATGGTACAAAACTGCCCATATATGGTACAAAACTGCCCCCTATATTTGAAAAAGTTACGATCTTTAATGTCAACACCAACCTAGAAAATCCTTAAAATTATTCAAACACAAGTCTACGACAAATGACACAAGTGCTCAGTTGACGAAGTGAAGTAATTGCGAAAAAAAAGATTGGCGAATTTCATGATCATCAGCAAATCAATGGTACATTGAAAGTGAAGCCCGTTAAATGAGTAGGTCATCGTCACTGCAGTACTCGAAAACGTCAACGTCTGCTTCGACCTCTATATAGTTCGATTCAACAAGAAAACAGCAATTCCGTTTCGAAAATCTCAAAGTTCCCGTAATATTTCATTCTTCCAATATAGGAAAACCACAGTTTCTCAATTGTTTTATTCAATTTCAATGTAGCCCCTAAATGAAATAGCATATTGTACATTTTTGCACAAAGCGTTTGCCTTTATTTTGCTGTAATGTTAGTATTTTTTGTATATAATAGGAATAATATTAGTCTATATTCTTTATTGGTGTTTATGTCCATGTTTGTGAATGATATCGATTATTTAATAATTATCATATTAATTAATAATTATTTAATAACCATAACGCAAAATAAACAGTAGATATCCAGGGAATAGTTATTTTTATGTTATTTGTTATTTTTATGTGAAATAATTAGTTTTGATTATTATATTAACTTTAATGATGTTAGTTTTCCATATATTGGTATATGAATAACTTTAATTTATAGTCAGGTTGTAATTATAATATGTGGTTCCTTTTAATTACATACATAAATATATTGAAAAATTATGAGCAGCTTAAAATGTATTTTTGTATTTATTATAAAACAGGTTTCTTTATACAAGAAAGGAGCTTTTAATATATTCGATAATTAGTAAAAATATTTAGGCCAATTCAAATCCATCATGCAGACAAGGATATAATCGAAATAAAATAAAAGTCATAGATGTTACATGTTTTCTTAAATATGTATATACACAATTATAATAGATACGAAGTACAAGGATTTCTATAAATTGTTTATTTTATAAATAATCTAAAAGGGTGTCTATAAAAGTTGTTACTGTTTTCGGGTCTATTTTACAAAATATACTATATTAAACATTGTTATACTGCATTTAAAAAGAATACAATAACATGATAAAAGTACTGTATACCAAATAACTGTATATCTATTGAACATCGCAATAATCATCTTGACACTTATCATTATAAGTTCTCTATTCAAAGCGTGTTTTTGATGACAACCTTTTCCACATGTTCTGAAAAATAAATGCAGAAATAATAAAATTAATAATATTTCATCAACAAAACGTTTAGCTCTTTATATCATAATATTAATTGATTATAAACAGACAATTTTTTATTATCATTCTGGAAGAGATTTCAATTTCCGAATTGTTATCGACAAATAAAAAGTAGAATATATATAGACACAGCGGAAGCTTATAACTGACCTTCGTCAAGATTTTAATATTCATTGCTCAATAAATATTGAATAGATATAAAAACATAATAGACGTTTAAATCATCTGACTATTTCAATAAATTTATTACCGCATCTGCTGGCAACATTTGAAGGCTTTCTTCACCCGACTCGAATTGATGGAAATGAGTCCCAGTCGGCCCAACTAGTCGATAAGGTGCAGAGAGAGAAGAAGAAGCTTAACCGACAGATGTTGACGGAGACAAATCTTTGGCCATCCCGAGAATGTAATCGACCTGAAAATTGGAGTACATGAGGCGTAGTGGAGCCCATTATTGGGTGAAAGTGTGCGGAAATCTGGGTATGAATATAATATTCGACTGTATAAAGAAGAAAGTGATTTTCCCACTTGCTATAGCTTCTCCTCTCGGCTCTCGGAATTTATAATAATATTAATAATAACTTCGAATATGCCTATGACTTCTGTTTCAGAATATAAATAGTAGCACCCATGATTCCTCAAATGGATCTCTCTTCTTTATACTCAAATTTCTGTCTCGCGATTTTCTCTTTTCGACTTGAAGAGATAGCGAAGAAATTTATTATACAATCTCTGACAGGATTAACCCTTCGCTATCAACACCAAACCCTTCTCGTCCTGAATATTCACCAAGATGATAAAGTGTTTCTCCTAGAATCTCCTTCTCCATGATGGGAAACGCGCAATTTTTATTCGAAATTTATTTCCTTCCCTTTTTGCCGTTTCTTATACTTGGATTTGTCGCTTTTTGCTTTCATAAATTATTTCAATATTTCCGAGCTTTCTGTTCGATAGAAAAAAGAAGAAAAGTTTTTGCGCCCGAAATTATCGCTTAATTTAACCGAGCGAAAAACTAGACCTGTTCAATTTGTCTTCATTTTAGCTAAACAATAAAAAACATTTCATTATGCAGTTGGTTTTAAACGTTTTCAAGAAATCAGTTTAGGACACTTATTAATATATGTTAAAATTTATCTGCTGCCTCCTGAAAGATTTTCAATATGATATAAGATCGTTAACTTATTATTACCTTTTTCATATACAGTTTTCATACGGTTATATGAAGAGTCCACTATATTATATCACTCTAAAATGTAATCGTAACACCTTGGAGCAACTCCATAACTCCCATATTTGATCCTTGATCCTACAACTTTGACTGCCTCTCTGAATTGAGGGTGTGCACCCCTCTATATAGTCCATCTGTTTCCCAATTCCAATCATAATGGACCTTCGAGGCAATTAAACACATCGAAGTATATAAAGCGATTATGCGCCACAAATATCTGTCACGACACGAGAGTTCATGATGCAGTATAAGACTCGCTTCCGGAAGTGAAGAGCTCATAAAACCACTTTCATCGACATTTGCGATGATCCGGATTTGTTTCCACGGCAAGTTGAACATTTTTTAAAACAATTTCATCAGTCCTGTGTAGCTATATATATACAACTGCAAAATAGTGGAGGATGTCAGAGCATTACTGATGGAAAATAAGTTGACTTTCGGCCGGAGTTTGAAATGGACTTCCCTCTTTTTTGATGTATAATAAACACGGTGGTTCGTTGTCGAGGAAAAATTTGCATGTGTGACTAAGTCAATTAAAATGATATATGGACAAAGTCATTAAAATGTGGGCTGGACATTGACAAAAGAAATTATGGAGTGCAAAAATAAATTACTGGATTGAGAAAGAAACCGTTTTAAAATATGTTCTGTTTATCGTTCCCTTATCGTATAAAATGGAAACGTATATCGTTCCTTTATCAATAAATTATGAATAATCGGTAAAATAATTATCTGTTTGAAAAATGAATTTTCTAACATCGAGACTTTTGTAGTATTTCAATTAATTTTTAGAAGAACTATTGTAACATAATTATTTTTTTATAAAACGTTAGCACACAATTATATATCTAAAATAAGATCATGCAATTGACAACAGTTTTGTCAAGCATCGTTTATATATAATATTTATTGAGGAAAAATATGTAAGCTATTTTTAGATGGTGAAAATTAAATATTTTGATCAGTCTTGATCCCATCGCTTCGATATAAAACTATTGATATATTAATAAGAATTCATATTATTGCAGTTATTGCACAAATAAATAATGATATGATTAAAAATAGAGAAGAGTTGAGAGTTGTAAGCCGGTTAATTCATGAAATAATTATATATCGATTTTATCATAATTAGAGATTATTATGTAAACAATACATTAATTTAATTATATATTTTTTCACTGCGCAGTAAGAAAATAATCCCATTTCAAAGGAAATTTATTTTAAGATGAATTTTTAATTAGTTTGTATGTATGTAAATATAATAATATTCGTTATATTAAACATTTGTAGGTTATACAACTTAAATATAAGTGCATAATTTAACATCGAAACTAACATTTTATTTGAATATTGATTTTAAATGTTGGATTTTTAATAATAAATAATTTTATGGAATCTTAAAAGATATGAATTATATATATGCAGTGTGCCCATCTTATATATACAAATCAATATTATTAATAATTACAAATATAATTTATTCTTGAAGTTAAGATGTCAACATCATTAAAGATTTGCTGTATACAAGCTTCAATGAACATATTAATTGAGTTTAAATTGAGATCGCTTATTATAGCTATTATATTTGAATATCAAAATATTGACTTTTAAATTATATTGGGTTTTATCATGAATGCTTTTGTAGATGAAAATTTGTCACTTTTTATGGTACAAAATCTCTAAATTATTTTGTAAAAAAAAATTGTTACTAAAAATTTTGACATCAACAAATTTAGAAAACATTCGATTTTAAGTCACTTTTTTATGGCAGTATAAAAGTTAATGATAAAACTAATTATATTATGAACAAAAACTGTTTAATTTTAAATTCTGGACTATAACATTACTGCTTATAATAAATAATTCATACAATAATAAATTTTAAACTACTAAAATGAAATTTAAATATTACCTAACATTTGAAACTGATCCATTTATTGGAATTGGTTTTAAGAAAACTTCAAAACAGTTTTGTGTTTTTTCAAGATTTTGCTGATGGTTTAAACCAAATTCTATTTATGCATATACAGTTAACTTTTAATACCATATTATAAAGAATTATTAATTGAATGTAGAAACTTTTGTTAAACTGAATTAATAACATATCACATCCAAAAAACGATTTATTTCTTCAATCCAGTGGTATATATAGTGAGCCCATCTCAAATTATAAAGCAAATCTGACTCCTCGTTCCTCTACTTCTGAGGATGTCTGAATAGAGTTGAAGAGTCAGACTGAAGAGGCCGTCGATATAGCTCACTAAAAGGGAAGAAGTCGACGATTACTTCAGGAGAGACACCCTTCAGAATCCAGTGGAATAGAATAACTATTATCTTGAGCACGAAATCTGAAATAGCAGCGGTGGGATTCTCAGTTCATCTTAAACTCAGGTACAGAAGAGTTTCTGTATTTTTTCCGGTTAGAGGTAGCACAATATTTGTGTTAGACGATTATAAGGTTTTTGTTTGTCAATTAGTTGAGTAAAACAATCGACTATAAATCGACTATTGCATAAGACCTCAAATAATTAAATAAACACAACGAATGCCAAAATATAGTTGCAAAATAAACAATTCACTTTTAATTTTTTTTTAAATCCAACATATTATTTAAAAACAGGTTTTACAAAGTAATAGGAAGCAAATAATTAATCTGTTGATGATCGCAAAACGTAACAACTGTTGTGGAAAATGTTATCCAACAAAATCGAGAAATATTTTGATATAAATAATTTTTTTAAATATTCGTAAACGAATATATTTAGAGATGTGGAAAAAATAGCAACATTTTTTTTACAATATTTAATGTTAATCCGAATCTTAAAATTCGCAAACATTCGTAAAATGATTTGTTTAAATTGTACAATTTCATTATGCCTTTTCCTTCATGTCTTGATACAATTGAATCTACCTTTTTCTATACTAAAATTATTTCTTGTCATTTCACAGCGTGTTACAAGAACCCGGACAAGGTCCACTCAAAGCTATTTCAATGACCAACCATGCGGACCTATTTCAGACTGATTATTCTTTTGATCTCTCTGCCTTAACCAAATAACCTCCATCCTCTCTATGAGATCCCTGCAGAATGTAATTTGCAGTTCTGAGAAAAGCGTGAATCCCTACTACAACAGTCCTCTGAGACGTCGGCCAACATTTGGAGTTGCGACGGATGGGGTAAAGACAGGGAGGAATCTAAATCCTTCAAAAATGAAAGAAGGTTTATTCAATCTGTGCTGGATTAAAGAGGCAAATTAATAGGATGTTTGGAGGCTTACGATAACGAACAATTGATGCAAACCGTGGGATCCGATTATGACATTGTATTTTGTCCCAACAACAACAACAAAAGCACCCATGTTGATGGATGGTTGGGAAAAGGGCAGAAATGTTATAAGGGGGAAGTTTATATTTATTTATATATCAGAAGTATTTTATAGCTCAGCATGATGAGAAAAAGATGCTTATGGGATTTCTTTTCCTAGATTTTGAATTATCAATTTAGTTTTTCGTCTATATTGCAATTTAATCTATAATACGTGAGATTATTGAGAGAAGAAGTCACCCACGACTTTGTGAGTCCATATTTTCTGAGTTCGCTTGTTTTTCCTGATCAATTAAACATCTTTAAGGAGCTTAAATTATTTCCTTTAAGAATTATTCGACAATACCAACCAATATTTAAAAGAGTTAATTGTAAATTTTCTTTTTATAAATGTTATAATAAAATATAGAATTTAGAAAATTTTCAAAAGAGTTTCCGAATGTTTAATTAAAGGCCTACTCATGGGCTTGTACGATTTATTGGTATTAGTGATGGATTCTTTCTTAACATTAAATAAATTGGACATAAAATAATTAAAATATTTGTTAATGATAAAATAAAAATAAAATTAAAAATAGCTCTCAAATTGTGGTAAAAGTTTAAGTGTAATTATTTTGTATAAAAGATTTTCAATTAATATTAAAATGATGTATGATGTAAATGACGCTAAATGATGTAGCGAGAATTTTTTTCCTATTTTCTTAAACATTTTAAAAAATCAATAAAATAATTCATTAATAAATATCTTTTTGAATGGTGCAGAATATATTATAAAAAATGGTGTTCTTTAATATATTTTCAACTTGTTCGAAACCCACCCATCATATATCTTGAATGCCAGTTCAGATCAAATTTTACTGTCTCGGTGATAAATATATACTATACTATACTGATAACTATTACTATAGTATACACATATTGATTATTAGAATGTACTGACTTGTAATTTATCAATTTGTGAGAATATAAGTTATTCTACAAATATAAATGTTTTGGAAGACGTTTTTAAAAAGGCATTAATTTATTTGAATCATGAATCAGTAAATCAAGAATATACTTTTAACACGCAATATGACGATATAAAAATAATAAACGTTGACAATTATTGAACCATTACGATATTATTACAGACGATATACACATGAAAATACTTATACATGACTTATATTACTCTTATAATAAAATAAATGCGTCCCACAATTTTTAAAAATAGTTTTAGTATATGTATTTGTCAAATAATATTTAAAACTTAAAATAAAAAAGTCAAAAAAGCACTCAAATTATAAATATACAAACAATTATAACAGGAACCTTTTGTTAACTATAAATAAATAAAAAATTTCTTCCGAGAAAATTTTTAAATTGTGAATTAAAATTGTTTTAATAGTTCATAAAATACTTCATTTAATTACAACATTTATTGATCGACAAAATATTGATTTAAAATTCAACTTATTGACTGAATCAATCCGACGATCGAATTTGACCTGAGTGAAACAATATTTAAACGGTAAAAAGATTGTCATCAAAAATTAATAAAATCCATGCTTTATATTTTCTAAAAACGTCAAAATTACAATAATGACCGAAATGATGTCTAAATAATGAACTTCTAATTCATGCAAACTCCTTCACTCACCTCAATTCTATAGACTGAATATTAATCCTTATAGACAACTGACCGCAGATGAAGTACTTTCTCTAATGATTAATAAAACATAGAAAATAATTTTTACAAATGGTAAAACTTGAAAATCAGGTAATTCAGAGATTTATTCACAACCAACGACCTAGTGGGAAACACAGTACAATCTGACGGAAGGGTTTTCCGCGCTACACTATTATAGTATCTGAGTTTACGTTTCGATTGATTTATAACGAGGGGAATTATGCGTTCGAACTCTACCAGTGCAATTGCATCAGCAAAAGCTGACATCATGTGGAAGATTTGCGCGGGCAACCGTTTATCTCGCTTTTCGGTACATTCCCGCAGATGTGCAGGCAAGCGGTAAAGAAGCAGACGAGAGCTAGCTATCGGGGGAGAAGAAGATGAAGTTCACGAATGCGTGAAGTCGTGGAGGAGAAGGTATATACAGTGAGAGTTGAGCGAGATAGCTGCCACTGACTTCGTCTAGTTCTTGTTAGAGACAAGACTGATCAAGTATGCCAAAGTATAAGAAGGGGGTTCAGGGGTAGGAGTAGGGGAAGTGGAAGCCAGATTTGTTCCTCTGTGTTTTCCGTCAGCGGAAGGTGAGTGTAATTATCTAGCTCACTTACAAGGAAATGATTACATGCGAATTAAAAAGGGTATCCTATATATGCGCTCATTCTATGCGCATTAGAGTTGTTATTAGCAACAGGAGTTTAAAAAAGATAGAGCTGTTTTTTACCTCGGTCTCAGTGCGGAGAGGGGTGGGAGGCCGGTAAGGTTGGGGTGGGGGCAGCCTTAAAGCCTATTATATCGCATTACACGGTGAATTACCTGGATTGATATGAGCACATCTCGCAGCTCAGCAACCTCTTAACTTTGCAGGGCTTGTAGAAGAGGCATGCGGGGAATTATTCATCCCCTTCAGAATCTGCAATAGTCGCTCATGTGTAGGAATTAATTTTCTCTAGTTTGCATTCTTCATCAGAATTTTCCAGAAGTGGTGGATTTCTTTAACCTAGCTTATTTGCCTTATTACAGAGGCTCACTTATAAATGTATCACATAGGTGTATAAAAAATCTCCAGAATCCAATTTGCATGTTGTCTAAATCAAAAGGAACAATTGCCTTTCAAGTCTTCAGTATAGCAGCTGTGAACACATGACATACAGAACTCAATGCAATTAATATTCATAAATGAAAACAAGGCAGAACAAATCTGCGAATCTAACTTATAAGTAATCAAAATTTCGATTTTTATACTCTATAATATATAATATCAATTATTCCTTGTTAATATCTTTAAATTAAATTATTGTATGTTTCTACACAGTTATATTCATGATATAATTTTGTAAAATATATTCTAACATCTGGTAAAAGTCAATGATACCGGAAAGCGGTTCTTTTTAATTTCCTGATTTCCAATTATCTGGACAAGAGTTTCCCTCAGCAATACAAGTTTTCTATAATCAGGGATTGTTTCCATGAGGACCACAATACACGGAGCTTGACGCGTTGATGTCGCCAAGTCGAACGAGTATCCAACTTTCTCTTTCTCTATTAATACGACTCGCTTTGAACCATTCGATGAAAGTTAGAAAAAGATTTGGGGCGATGACAGCCTCTGAAACTGCCCCTCTGTATATAGAAGAAGGAAGAGAGCTCGCAGATGAAGACGACGATGAAGAAGTTACTTTGCCTTCACGGTCTATCGGCGGTGGGTGAAATTGGTGATGAATTACAGAGGAAGCTGGAGAAAAGTGGCCTGATTTGGCGGTGCGGTCACCAGAAAATCAGATAATTAACTCCCTTTCTCGATCCTAACTATATATAGTGGGACAGGAACTTCGGACGTGATACTGTAAACTACTTACCTGCCCCGGGTGCGTACCCAACTCCTAGCTCTCCTCAATTGCCAAGTCAACCCCCCTTATGGCAGGCATGGCGCTCCTACAATTTGTAGGCAAACCTCCTCTATATTGCTGCAATTCTGCAGTTGACGACGACTCTGCTTCCTATTCCCCAAATCTATAGACTTGCCCTCGATATAATATCTAGATGCTATTATATGTGTTGATTATTTGTTGAAGTTAATTTATGCCGATGGGGATTAGACTGTGAATTTATATTAGGTCTTATTATCTTTTATAGAAGTATGAATAAAAGTCTCATCAGTTGAGTCAGTTGTGGGATAACTACTCAAACAACAATGTGTTTATAATTATTATCTTATTATAATATAATCCAACTTCGAAAGACCTTCTATTGAAAATTAGTTAGTTTTCCACGGTAACCACTTCGCTGTTAATTAAGTATATTATTTTCTATATAGTTGAATACTTCTTTGTTAAAAACATTCTTATTATGTAATAAAAACGTGTCTAAATATCCCACTAAAAAAAGACAAATAAGAAGTTTATGTGTACACGGATACGAAGAATATGATATCATAGGCCATCTTTATGGTTACAAAATTATAAACAACTGTGCAAAAACTGCGGTATTGTCGTATTTTTAAATTTAGTACAATTTTTTTGTCATTAAACATGTTTTAAGTTTATTGGTTACATTTATTTATATGTTTAATATTTGAAATTATGAATTAAGTTAATTTGTACCTACATTATAAATAATAATCAAAAAACTTGAACATGAAATTTTATATTTTGAATTATTTATTCAAATGTGTTTTTCGG
Source organism: Vannuccia rotundouncinata (assembly GCA_034780395.1). Classification (NCBI taxonomy): domain Eukaryota; kingdom Metazoa; phylum Platyhelminthes; order Proseriata; family Coelogynoporidae; genus Vannuccia; species Vannuccia rotundouncinata. The sequence goes on along the minus strand of JAUZNC010009994.1, from coordinate 12,837 downwards.
CAAATAAGGGAAATGTCGCAATTAATTTTTAATATAATTATTAAAATTAATAATTTATTTGATATATTTATTATTATTTGATATTTCAAATTAATTTCTATCTAAAATCCTGTTATGCTGAATTTTTTTTTCTGATTTAGAATTATATTACTTAAGTAGTATATATTTAGTAATGAATTTTTTTAACGACAAACAGTTAAAGACCCCTATTTTATGAAATTGGTGTGATGTAGGCAGATAATTAAATATGATAGTTTTCAATAGGTCCCACATTTACTCAATTAGACGTACCGCAATTCAAGACTAGCTAGCATTATAAAATAAATCTGAAAAGACTCTTCATGCTGAAATGGAAAACAAAAATAATCTAGAACCATATCTGACCTCTCCATATACAAAACTTTTATATTCTCTTGACCTCAATTGTACAATATTTTATACAAGTTTTTGAGATCTATAAAATGGAAATAATTAAAATCCGGTTGTTATTCACGTCTAAAATGCAAAACAACTTTTATTGTGTAAAATTCTGCGATCCAAAAATAGCGATAATTTTAAGGATTATAGTCCTTAGGTCAAGATGATTTTACGTACCGGTACCATCTGTTTGGAAAATTGTAGTTTCCATTTTTAACTTGGTATACATCCCTAGATTATGTCTTGATATGATGACACTTGGAGAGGAGTCATATTGGTGGTTATAACTTCTTGAATAGTGACACCCAATATCTCGTTTTCTGAAGGACATTTCGGGAAAATCATTGTTTTATGCATGATCTATTAACCACCATCAGTTAATGCAAAAGCCCCATACACATAGCCCACTAACATATTATCATTTACAGGTAGATGTCGGCCCTAATTGCAACAGATTTTTAGACAATTTTTTATGTTTGTGCCCATGCAACAAGAAATAATAAAAACAATTTGGCATTTAAACATTTTTATTTATTACTAATAAATTTGAAAACCACTGTGATAAGTTTACATATAGTGTAACGTTGTAGATGCTAAAGGTTACACCATTGAGAACTTGTCAGTATCATCATCGTCCAGATCGGTCTGTCAGCTCTGCAGTAGGCTCCTCTTCAGGCGGCTGGTTGCTACACAGTCGTAGCATGCACATATGTGCACTTGAAGCTATTCGCCAGACATGAGCGCTCTGGAAGTTTGCAAAACTTTGTACACTTGCAAGGAGAAAAGTTCCAGCACGATATCTGATGCGGCAGACTCACGCATCCACTCCATGGCCAGTTCTTCATCCGTTGTCCGACTATTGTTCTCAGGGTCTGGCACTGAGGGTGGGTCTGTAGAGACCTCCTCCAAATAGCAGAGTGGTAGTTTGCACGGGCAACGTGTACAGCGAGGGTGTCTTACCATGGTGGAAGCTGGCCAGATTACACCTCAACACGCCTGGCGCATAACAATTGACAGTGGAAGGTGCTGCCGTCTTTTGTGTGGGTGGACGATCTGCATGTGTGTGGCATGTGATTTTTTACAGTTTCTCAAACAGCTCTTCTGACACAGACTATGTTCGTCCCAACTCACTAAAGGCTGTTGAAAGGTCTTATCAGACTTCAGTAGCTTGAAACTGCCCATCTTACCACGGCCTGCAAATGCACTGATGGTATCACAACCAGTGAAAGCATGCATTCCAACCAGAAAATGACACACTGTTCCCAGGCGAATTGTCCCAGCTTGATGATATCTAGAAACCTTGTTCTATTCTGGGTTCCGCACTTCCCATACACGAAGCATGGTATATCTTTGACGAAACTACGCATAGCACCAAAACATCTGTGTCGTCGGAAGTGATGATCACTGACCTTTAGCGTGCAACAACACATGTGTTGGCCTCTTCCTGGGATTATTTGAGATTTGAAATCTCCTCCCAGTGGTCTTTGTTAATCCACAAGTATTCGTTCTCACACGTAACATACAGGACCTTGATGTAAAGATTCTCTGTGTGCTTGGTACCTTTCCAATCGTCTACCAAGAACTTGATTAGGCTGGTCTTGTTAGAAGAGCTGCATAGGATATTCCTACAATGTTGTGTGTTGTGGCCTGATGTCTGCTCCTCTTTTCACCCTTTCTGCATCTTGATTGATGTTTCCTTGTACACATCAAAGAAAAAATCTAAGCGGTGGGTCATGGCTCCTTCTTGGAGAACAGCTATTAGGGCTGATTCTACAAGCTCGGCAAGGATTTTTTCTCATTCCCTTTCAGCTTCTGCACCAGGCTCATCTCATCAATAATGGTTGTTGATGGTTTAGGGATCACCTTTGTATGGAAGACACTCTTCTCCAGGTGTCTGGCTAAAGCTGCTTTCTTCTTCTTGCGAAGGGATACATCGTCATTGGCAATGGCCCATGGTAGCGGACCTAGAGGATGAGCCAAAACATCACGCATTGGTAGCTTTCGGCTTTCTAAAATCATACGGCCAAAGAGGTTCCTATCAGCCTTCAGAACTAGTTGGTTTACTAGTTGGTATGCGCCTAAGGAGATTTGAACTGCCAATCTGGACTGAAAAGCCACCTTGCATGAAGCGCGCATTACAGTGTGGCAGAAAGCGGACATAATTGAGCCTGTCATAGGCAAAACACTAAGGAATCATCGGGCGGATTGATGCTAGGTAAAGCATCCCATACCCTTCTCTTGAAACACAAATCAGTTCCAGCATGATCCCTGTCATATCCAGGTAGGACATCCAGAATGCTAAAAGACCTTGTCGATCTTTGAGAGAGTTAGTTCGAGTAGGCTTGAAATAGTGTGCGTACGATTTATTCTCCAGTAGGTGTGCGTGTGATGCCTCAGAAACCTCTTCATGAAAACTAGAAAGGCTTCTTTCAAGTTATAAATAGCGTTGGGGTTAGGGTTAGGGTTAGGGCAGACCCCTCAGGAATCACAGTGACTCCACAGAGATCCCTCAGTCCTACATCCTGGAATCGAATCGTTTTCCAGAATTAAGAGCAAATTGCAGATTGTGTGAAACACCCCCATCCAGATTATGATGTTGCTGACTGAACCTCTTATGCTTCCGCATTATTTCAGCCGCCATGGCATACAAATGCCTGATCAAACACACAGACAATTTCTTTAAACTTTAGAGATTTCATGATGTTGAGTGTCTGTTGAGACTTCATGCACCGTCGACAGTTCAGTTGCAGGGGCGTTGATAGTTGGCATGAGGCTGACCGTGTCTTGGACCACTGTTCATTGCGGGTGCGTCGGGAGAAGGCATTCTAGTTAATAACCATACCAGGTTCTTGAACAGTTTCAGATGTGTCCGCATTTAAGGTTTGCATTTGTGGTGGCCCTACTCGTTTTCCAGCATTGTAGGAGGGCAGCTCAGTTGTGAAGGGCTGATGCTTCTTTTCTTTGATTTGGGGATTGCAGGCATGACTCTCTGAGGTGTCGCATCAATGACTTCTTGTACAAGTTTGAATTCAAGTATGTCAATTAAATGCACCACTCTATATATTGAAACCTAGCTCTTATATTTCGTTAATATAGACTAGTTCCAAGTTCCAATCAATAGAAGTGTACCAATAGAAACTAATCTTAACCTGCAAAAAAATACGAAAATGCTACTCCTCTTCAAATGTAATCGCACATTAATATGCTTATATTATCCCTATGAACATTTAGTAAGGGTAAAGTTTTGCCCATCCAGATGGTACCAACATCTGGTCTGGCCAATGGACCATGAAGAATATTTTGAAATTTAAGAAATCGTCGGAATTAACTGAAATAAAATTTTGTATTACTTCATGAGTGACGACAAATAAATATGTATTATCAATATATAATTTGCCAACAATTAAATTTTAGTTTTCTTTTTAAAGTATAACACTTAAAACCTGTCAAATGAAATAAGAAAAAAGAATCCGGCTTCTACATTTGCCGAACGATTCGGTCTATTAAATTCGGCCCACAACATTTTAGTTCTCAATATAAAAGAAAAATTCAGTAAAAAATCAATTTATTAATATGTGATATATAGTCTTCGTGTAAGCTAAGACAAAAACAAAACGGCTGTCTACCATCTAATACATCGCTGTGTAGATTATTATTTATAAAATACATAATTCATTCCACACATTTTCAACGTCAAGCATTCAAGGCTTTGTGTTATTAATAAAACTTTCATTTTCTTTAAAAGCTATTGAAAGAGCTATTTCATATTTAAAGCGTTATTGAAATATATAATGCCTAACAATAAAAAAGTAGGTAATAAGTTCAATGTGAAAGATGAAGAAGCAGTGATAGAATATTAATTCAAACTAACTTGTTATTTGTTTTTTTTTGCAAATTTCACATAGCAAAGAACTAAAAGACTCTAATAACAATAAGAATTAAAACCAAAGATATTTGAAATCAAATAAAAATATTTTACAAAGCACAACATGTAAAAAATATTAAGCTATGAGTATTTGAATAGTATATAGAGAAGTTAATTGGGTTTATTTGGATTATTATTGATAAATGTAATATATAGATGTTTTCGAAACATTTAAAATTGGAAGATTTCTAACTATAAAATGTATATTACTATAAGTTATTTGCATAATTTTTGGGGGATTATATATTATCATGTTGTACAACTGAGCCCGTCAATTGTTTCTTGACCAGTGATTACTTGACTTGCATTGGATCAATGACTCCAGTAGGTACTGAAATGTATAGGCAAAAGATAGATGTGTGTCAACATGAGTGTATACACTAATATTATATCGAAGTAGTTGTATTTAAATGAAATTAAAACACACCGTAATATCTAATTGCATACCTATATGCGCTTGGAGATATCAACGTGTATATTGCTATAATAACGTGTACTATAGATACGTTTATTTGGAGATATCTAAATGGTGTAAATACTCGTAAAAGGTGTATTAAGAATAACCGTAAATATTTGAATAATTTTATTCGAAAGAAGTGTTTTGTTGAAAACGTTAATAGTGAGACATCTCCATATTTTTATTACATAATTGAAGCAAAATCATAATTAGAACTATTAAAGTTTTATAATTGAATTTTTATATAAAGTTGTAAACAAATCAGTCTAAATAGAGTAAATAGTTAGAACCACGAATGAATAATTGTTAAATATATTAAAGCTAATAGTTATATTAATAATGGTAAAACGATCTCCTATTGTGATCAGAAATAGATAAAAGTGCAATATTATTTGGTTGTTACTGCAACTATACCGAAGCCATCTAGAAATCGTGGATGTAACCATATCTAATTTTTAATGTCTTTATCAAATTTTCAATGTTAACAAAATTTCTTATATTAAAATCACGACTAAATTATGTTGCTCATTTATTAATAATCTTTTTTTCAAACAAATATGTGAAACTTGTTCCAATATGTATTTTACTTTATTCGTTTATAAATTAATATGATAACATCTATAATTAGATTTTCAAAAGCTATTTTTCTATTAAAGCACGTTGTTTAAAAACATTCTTCAAATGTTTAAAATAGACGCGAACTTTCACAGGGCTTCGAAAATCTTTATGAAGACAATTAACAAAGCAGAGAAATCCAGCAATGGATTTTTCTTACTAATTTTAAAATGTTCGGGTTAATTAATGATCCAAATCGATCGCACAAAACAGTTTGAATAACATAAATAAGAATATTTTAAGCTTTAACTAAAATGAAAACTGAACAAATCCGCTTGACATCTCATTGCATTAGACTCTACATATCCCAGGTTTTAAATACTTTCTCAAGTAAACCAAGTCAAGGTTTATAAGTAATACGTAAATTTAAGAGCATTGAGCAAGTATTAAAATATATTATAAAATTACATTATAGTCAAATAATTCTGATAAAAGGGAGCACTGTAAATAATTCAAAGATGTTAGTACTTTTTACACAATGGATAACAATCTCGCATTTGCAGAAATATCAAGCCCAGAAAAGCAGTATATAGAACATGCTCACTACGAAAGTATAGTCAAAATTGTATCAATCAATTCATTTTAGAAAGTGTGTTGTGCATAGTAAAAAATAAGCTGCATAGTTTATTTGCTAGTTCTAAATATTTTTCGTTATAAATAACATAAAACATTAATTATTACTTGATAATTTAGGAGTAGTATGCAAAATATTTCGAAATTAATACACTTAAACCACGACAAGTTGAAGAGTATTCAATAAAAAATGGGGGAAAAATAAAAATCTTAAATTATACAATAATACTCGATCACAAGCAAATATTGTGCTGTAAATACGTAATAACCACCACAAACACATGTTATACATAAATATACCATTATTATAGAGTACATAGCAGCTATAATAGGTGTCATAGTTTAGCATGATCAAAGAGTCATTAGTAGCAGAATAATATTTTACATCAGCAAGCAGAGAGGTAGAGTCAATGAAATGAGCACAGCCCTGAACAAAAAAGATTGGTAAAGACACGCAGATTGTGTGACGTCACAGTGGTGATTGGTCACCGCTCAAAATGGTGATCAGTTCGATCGCTGTTGTTGTTAGTGACGGCGTAGGAACCGGACGGTTTCGGTCTATGCCAAACGGGGTCAAGGTCGAGTGAGTGTCCAGGCGAGCGGAAATCCATTGAATTGATCCTTCGAGGACGATTGTGAACTGCGGCCACGCATTAACAGAATATAGCAAGGGTAACATGCGCTCAACATTTCTTTCATAAAGCGAACAGAAACAAAGATGAATTCAACAAAAAACAGAAATGTATCAACAAAACGACCAAACATGCAGTCACGGTTGCTTAGTAATGTCGACTTAAGGGCTTACCATCCGTGAACTTGCGCGCGATCAGTTTCAGGATTTCATCTAGAAAGAGAACCGGGACAGAAATCTTAAGGACGGCCATCCATTCGGTCACGGAGAGCGGCGTGATCTGGAAGACTTTCTGCGCAGGCAGCAGAAACGTGGAAAGAAAGTGATTAACTTTGATTCTAGGGTTGAGCGAGTTAGAGGGTTTCTGTTTATATGTTAAATGACAAGTAGTGAGATAGTGACTTGTGAGCTCCCACCTCCACCTACTCCAGTAAAACAACATTAACGATTTTTCTTCGAAAATTTTGTCAAAAAATTTAAATTTAAATGTAGATATTTTTTTTTTAATTTAACGTGCATTTTAAAATTTCTAAAAGATGAAGTTTTACGAGACTGTGGCGGATATCGGTAATTTTAATGGATAATAGTACTATATTTCAAATGACGAATTCGATTTGTTTCATTAATAACTTGATTCAATATAGTTACCGAAACCTGACGAACACTTATTGATATTTATTAGTGTGTTCGGGGGAGTGGTGTTGACAATAGAAGTCACTATCTCATACTACTATGACAATTTGACACTTACCGAGAGAAAGTCAACCTCAAGAATGACGAAGTGGAGCGACATGGAGAGCACCATGGCCCCCAGGAGGTAGAGGTTGACCCAGGGCGGCATCTTTATGAGGGACTGGTTCTCAGACAGGCTAGAATATTGATTTTATGGAAAATTAATGGAAGAATCAAGAAGCAAATTTTTTTAAATATGGTTGACTGTTGTTTTCATTCTTAAAATATATCGAATAACGCTTTAACAGTCTTATTAAGAAATCCTTATGTAAGAAAACCTTCAGTGGAGACTGCTCATCTGTGTCGCCTAATTTGTGTCGACACTGACTCAGCATATCAATTTATTTTATCAAAGTTTATAAATAATTATATTGAAAGCAATTAAATAGTACAAAACTGTTTTATCATTATAAGTATGCGAATATAAGATGCGAAAAAATTGACGGAATTGTATCTGTTATGTTTAGCTGACGAGACAATCGATTCATGATTCGCTTTTGAACCCGGAATATTGAAGCATGCACGAAGCAAACATGCAAATAAACCAGATGACAAAATTAATTGAACAAAATCTTCGTGCAATATCCTTTTAAAGAAATCTTCGGATAAAACAAACTTTAAAATATGATAACCACTTTTCTTTATCGGAATAACGCCCGCGCCATAATTCAAAAGTTAAACCACGCAACTGAGAAACAAAGAACAAACAAGAAGCTATAGATTGGCCTTATTGACGTCATATTTAAACATGCCCATCTGATGACGTCAGAAAGGACTAATCAGCACACACACAGAAAAAAAAATCAATAACTATGTGTTATGAACTAAAACTGAACCAGGGGCGTCCTAGGCTTTACAATTGGCTGCCGAGCATTCACACTGATAAGGGGTTCCCTGCATGCCTTCATCACTGCCGAGTGTTACAAATTAATGCACTGTTTTTAATTAATAGTTATCTTTTTCTGGAAGTAACCATATTATATTACGCTTGAAAATATGTTTGTAAAAGGAGCCCCTTTTTCAGTTTTAGCAGCTTCTTGCTTGCCGCTGCCCCACAATCTAGTTTCCACAATTTATTGATATATTTTCAAAATACTACTTACTGTTCAACAAAGTAGTATTAAAATGATAGATTAATAATATAATATATTTTAATTTATAACAGGTTCATTAAAAAATATTATTACTGTGAAAGTCATTATACTCAACAGTGAATATCGTGGAAATTAGATCGCTTTTGTTGCTAGGTTACCTGTTGAGAGCGTTGAGCATTTCTATGACAACTAAGACGCTAAGCGCCATTGTCATAGGTTTAGGATGAGTGAAGACTGCGCAATCTATTCCCTCAAACCGGGCCTCTTGCGCCAGGCATTGAGCCTGATGCGTCTATTTATAGTAGACGCACACGAGTAGGGAGGAAGAAAGAGAAAAGAGAACGGTGAGATAGATACTAGGAGGAATAATGAATCACCTGTTGAGGGCGTTGAGCATTTCAATCGTGACAAGGACACTTAGAGCCATGGTCATGGGCTTGGGATTGCTGAAAATATTGCAATCTATTCCGCTGAAGTTAGCCGGCTCCGCGGGACATTGCATGTGATGGGTCTGAAATGTTACATTTAAGTTGGTCCAGATAGAAGGGTGGACGATAAGATGTAACAGTGCAGAGCTACAGAAACGATTATATGAAACATAATTAAATAATAAAATATCAATGGTGGGGTGGAGGGGTGGGGGGGGGTGGGGTGGCTCGAGTGAGGTTAGATATAGTCCTTCAGTACTACTTTATCTTTATAAAAATTATAATTTAATATTTTTTATTATAAAAATAATTATGTAAAACATTATCAAAGGTATCAAAGGTTCCAATCATGATCAGCAGTTAGTTATTTGCATTCGTTTGGTTACTGAGGAGCGCCCTTTGTTCCACCAGGTGGACTGTATCAATTATTTCAAATTATATTCCTCTATTAGAAACTTTTAAATTGTAGGTCAAGGTTCTTACGATTGTGCTCGTTGAGCAGATGGAATACATACTCCGATGTCAAACTTCAAAACGCTGTTTGGGTTGCATTTTATTTAAAATTTTTATAGACATTATTTTTATAGACATATTTTATTTGATTAATCAGTTGTATATTATGATAAATGGTAGTGATATTTATAATTAATTAAAAAAAATTTCTTTCAAATAAATTAAACTATTAAATAATAATTCTGTATGGTAATTCGCGCGACATTAGAGATAACTCTTAATAGATCATCCCAGCTCAAATCCTCACAGAACACCGCCTCCCTATAATATTTAGCCATACTTTGTTTTTAAAATTTATGTTGTCATTATAATATAACTAAATTTATCAAATGTTATGTTCATAATATATTTACATTTAATTATATAAATAATAAATTTAAATACTAGCAAACACAGTTCTTATTTTTTAAAGAAACATATAAGCGATCCATTTTATTATATTAATATTTTTAAATTATGAAAGGTGCTTTTTTATTACAGTCATTTAAAAAATTTATATCCCCTTAATGTTTTGAATGTTGCGATGTGTCTGAAGATGTTCTGTATAACATTAGAGGATTTCCATGATGTTCTGTATACCATTAGAGGATTTCCATGATGTTATGTATACCATTAGAGGATTTCCATGATGTTCTGTATACCATTAGAGGATTTCCATGATGTTCTGTGTAACATTAGAGGATTTCAATGATGTTCTGTATACCATTAGAGGATTTCCATGATGTTCTGTATAACATTAGAGGATTTCCATGATGTTATGTATACCATTAGAGGATTTCCATGATGTTATGTATACCATTAGAGGATTTCCATGATGTTCTGTGTAACATTAGAGGATTTCCATGATGTTCTGTGTAACATTAGAGGATTTCCATGATGTTCTGAATACCATTAGAGGATTTCCATGATGTTCTGTATTCCATTAGAGGATTTCCATGATATTCTGTGTAACATTAGAGGATTTCCATGATATTCTGTGTAACATTAGAGGATTTCCATAATGTTCTGTATACCATTAGAGGATTTCCATGATGTTCTGTATTCCATTAGAGGATTTCCATGATATTCTGTGTAACATTAGAGGAT